>CM019150.1:55767413-55784259 GCA_009733165.1 Naja naja | reverse complement strand
GTGAGGTTACTTTTGCAAGCAGCTTTTTTGAGTTTCTGTTCCTTGTGGGAAGTCTTGCTGCTATTGTCTAAACTATTTCCTTGCATCTGGATACTTCTTTTCTGGAAAATATCAGCTGATAATGCACAATCATAGAAAATGCATGTAGTAAGAAGCAGATGGCAGTTGTGCATGCAACATCCATATCCATAATCCTAGGAATTTAGGCATCTGGGAACTAAATTCTTCACTATAAATTAAAAGTATGAAAGCTAATTTTATTTTGCAGGGTGACTTGCAGCTTCATCTGTTTGTCTTGTAAGCATTGTAAGGCAGCATTCATCACATGATCAGGATTCTGCTCTGGCTATATATATATAGTGCTGATTTATCTAAGAAATCTGTGCAATACGTAGATGGATTCCATGTTCCAGTGGTGGGATTCAAATTTTTTTTACTACCGGTTCTGTGAGCGTAGCTTGGTGGGCATGGCAGGGGAAGGATACTGTAAAATCTCCAGTCAGAGGTGGTATTTGCTGGTTCTGCGAACTACTCAAATTTTCCACTACTGGTTCTCCAGAATTGGTCAGAACCTGCTGAATACCACCTCTGCTATGTACTCTAAAATACCATGTTTATGAACTGAAATATCCATCTTGGCAGTAAGATGATCTCTGTCTTCAAGTAGCCTACTGTATTTTGGTATCTGTATGAAATAGAGAAATACTGCTATTTAACATTACATCCCCGCTCCAAAAATCCTGAAATTCAATTCTAGGCCTGCATTTTGAGGTAGTCTTACATCGGGAACATGGGTCTCAAACAATCACACAAAATGACATTTGAAAGAAAGACTGTTGGTCGGCTAGGGAAGAATACAGCTCAAGAGATTAATTATGTTTGGCATACAAAAGGCCCCAAATTCAATCCTGAATATCTCCACATCAAAGTAAGAAAATTCCTTGCCATAAATTCCAAGGACTATTATAATAAGTGTAGACAATATTAAGCTCAATGGTACCAGTAACCTGACTCAGTGCATTGCTTATAATTGGCAGTGAGCTACACTTAGTCAACTGTCCTTCACTTGAAACTTCTTCAGTCCTATGGGTTTACATTCACAGCTTGCTACCATGAAATAAACCATTACTGTTATAGAGCCAGGCAGGACACATGCTGGTACTTCTCTGTCTTGTGTTCCAGAATAACTTGGGTGGCTGTTGGTATGATGCATCCTAGCTTGATAGTGGGATAGTGCCTGTTGTTTTGCCTCAAGAGACCATTTTTTCAGTCAGACCTATTTATAGTACTATAGAGAAAAGCAGCTGGGAGAAAGCTGTGGCTGGGTGAAAATGACATGGAGGGGAGGAATAAAGCATTAGTATTTCTGTCTCTGCCTCCCACCTTCCATGTCAGTAGCTTTACTAACAATTCAGTGGCTGCATGCTATGTACCTAACAATAGCTCACCAGGTAGCATTTCAAGGGTGCAGGAAAAAAGTGGATAATGCATAGCCCTACTTGTGGGGGGCAGGATATAATGTTCTGCATTAGTAGTAGTTCTGGCTCAACTCCCCTTCCTCCTCCAATCATGGCAAGCACTGTCATGGTCAGTTGCCATGCCCCCAAATCCCCCTACTATATTTGGTGGGAAATTTGGTATTGCAGCAGATTAACGACCTTAGCAAAATGTAATTACACAACAGAGTTCTACTCTTAATAACCACGTATTTTACTTGTCAATGTGCCTTAATTGAAAATGAGTAGGCGATACAAGTTGCAGTGGAGTTGGCTGGCAAGCCTTTAACGCTATATTAATTGTAGTAATTAGCAGTCACTTTATGTTGGAGTCATCTATAAATAGGGGGTCCATTAGTTTAGCAGAAGAGTGTGATTTAAAATGCAAATAAAAAACCCAATTAGACATATAAATCACTCGCCCTCCTAAAATTTACTGTCAAAAAAAGGACAGTGTGTATGTTTGCGTGCATGTGTGTGTATACACGTGCACACCCATGTGCATGTGTTCTCTCTCTCTCTCTCTCTTCTCTCTCTCTCTCTCTCTCACACACACACACACACAGATTTCTGCAGGTCAAATTGTTTGAGCCAGACTTTTTAAAAATGTCATTTGCAAATTCTAGAAGAGGATGAGAACAACAGAAAGATTCTGAGCAAATTAGTCCCCATATAGCAATTCTGATCTATCTAACCCCATAAAGCATTACAGGTGGTAATGGAATCTCAGCAGCCTACTGTTATAAAAGAAGCTTTTGAGACATTCAGAATGGTTTTCTTTGTGAAACTATCAGTGGCTTTGGAGTGATGCTGCACTAAGGGTGGCTCTCCAGAATCAAAAGTAAAACTTAATTTTCTGGATCTAAAAGGAAACCTGAAGCCAAGGTGGAAATCTATGCTAAAGGCTGGTGGTTTACCTTTTGGGCTGAGTCATCAAAACAGATAAAGTCCTGCTCCCATGAGATTTTCAACAGAGGATATCATGTATGATAAAATTCTGCATGGCTTTAAAGACTGGAAGAGTTCTAAACATAGTAACATCACATTGGTTGTTTCTAGACCACAGAAAAGAGAGGGAAAAATGTTATGTATGCAGAGTTTGAATTGATTGGTTGTTCTTGTAAAGTGTTTGAAATCATTGGTTAAAAAGTGCAGGAAAACCCTGCACTCTGATTGGCTGTCAGCTGAGGCAGCCGGCTATATATAGCTGCCTAGGCTAAGCCAAATCGGGTCCGTCCTGAGCTGAAGTCACAAATAAACTTAAGAGCTGAAGCACTCCGTGTCTGCCTCTTCATGCAAACTTAACACTGGCAATGAGGATGGGATTCTCCTGAAGAAGAAGGTGATGAGGAACAGAAGAAGAGCGAGATGGCTGCGCTGAATACCCCCCCAGCCCCATTCGATCCGACAGCAGAAGACTGGGAATTGTATGCAGATCGTTTCCAAATGTATCTGGAGGGAAATGATCTGGCCACCATTTCTGAGCAGCGGAAGAGGGCAGTCTTTCTTACGTACTGTGGTCCAGCAGTTTTCAAGATGGCGAAGGCACTCGCAGGAGCAGCAGACATGAAGGTAATGGTTTGGCCTGATTTGGAAAGGCTGTTAAGAGCCCATTACGCGCCACAAGTATCGTGCCTCATTAAGAGACACGAGTTTTACCGTCGTGATCAGGGGGAAAACAAAAGCGTAAACGACTTCGTGGCAAGTTTAAGAGACATTGGGGGTGCATGCAATTAACAGTTTAGAGAGGCCATGCACGATTGTTTTGTACTGTGCCTTAAAGACAAGGTGTTACAGAGCAAGTTATTAATGAAACCTAAGATCACGCTGAAAGAAGCAATAGAAGAAGCCTCTTCAGCAGAAGCTACCAAGTCCTTAGCAGCAGCCATGAGGAAGATGAACAGGGCCACGAGCCATTCTGATGGGGAAAAGTCCACCACAAATCATTGTGAGGAACTAGATTCTGAGTCAGATTGCAGTGAGGTGGAGGAAGGAATTTACAGACTCAGAATGGAGCGGAAAAAGAAAGATCTGGGAAGAAAGAGGCAAGAATTCTACTGCAGAGTTTGTGGGGGAAGCCATCCCCGCACTGAATGCAAGTTTCTAGACACCATTTGCCTCCGTTGTGAAAAAAGAGGGCACCTAGCAAGAGTCTGCAAATCATCCAGAACTCCACCCAACAGAAGGAAGTTTGCTGCAAAGAAAGACAAAGAATTCAAGCCTAACAACCTCAGTGAGAAAATGAGGCACAGCACAGAAGCAAATGGAAAGAATGAAACTCATCAGACAGTAACTATTGGTCATTCATCTCCTTTAAAAAGCAGAAAAGCGCATGTCAAGGTACTTATTGAAGGAAGGCCTTGCCAAATGGAAATGGACTCAGGCTCATACCTATCTATGGTGTCATGGGACACTATTCAAAGACTGTTACCAAATATTCAGAAGACTCACTTCCAGAAGCAGGCATTGACTCTTAAAGACTACCAAGGGAACAAGATTCCAGTAGTTGGAACAAGAGAATTCAACGTGAAGTTCAAGGGCCACACCAAGCATCTACCACTGACCATCGTGGACAAGGATCGCCCAAGTCTGCTATGACTTGCTGGGCATCGAGATGACTGGCATCAATCATGTGAGCAACACTGAGTGGGAAGAGGCCTTGAAGTCTGAGTTTCCAGAGGTCTTCAGCAATGGATTAGGCAAGTACTTGGGGACCCCTATCACCTTTAACCTAGATCCCAAGGTACAACCAATCCGTTTAAAACCCAGAAGGGTCCCATTTGCCTTAAAGGAAAAAATTGATGCACAATTAGATAAACTAATAGCCCAAGGGGTTTTAGAGCCCACTGATCACTCCAGGTGGGAGACACCCATAGTCACACCAGTCAAGGCTGATGGGTCTGTGAGAATCTGTGGAGACTACAAGGGGACATTGAACCATGCGCTACAACAGAGCGCATATCCAGTTCCAGTAGTGCATCATTTATTACATTCCCTTGGAGGGGGCACAGTTTTGCCAAGTTGGACCTGGCACAGGCATATCAACAGTTAACAGTTGATGATGCACTGCTGAAGCCCAAACCATTGTAACCCATAGAGGTGCTTTCAAATGCAAAAGGTTGCAGTTTGGAGTAAGCGTGGCACCAGGCATCTTCCAAAGCCTTATGGAAAGAATGTTACAAGGTTGCCAGGGGTGGTGCCTATTTTGATGACGTTTTAATTTCTGCTGAAAATGACACTCAGTTACACGAGAGACTCAGGGAAGTCTTAACCAGATTCAAAAAAGTGGGGTTAAAAGTCAAAGAAGAAAAATGCACACTTAGAACAGATAAAGTGGAATTCTTGGGTTACATGATTGATAAACATGGTATCCACCCCACAGAAGCAAAGGTTCAGGCAATCAAAGAAGCCCCAGGCCAAAATGCAAAACAGATCTGCAAGCATTTTTGGGACTCATTAACTTTTATCATATGTTTCTACCTCAGAAGGCAACCATTGCAGAACCCTACATAGGTTTTACAAAAATCTGTTTGGGTCTGGGGAGGAAGGAACAAGCTGCATTTAACAATATCAAGAGACAAATCACGTCTGATGCTGTGCTGATACAGTTCTCTGAGAATCTGCCTGTTGTACTGACTTTTGATGCATCCCCTTTTGGAGTGGGGGGGGGTGTTGAGCCACATGCTTCCCAGTGGGAGGAAGCTCCTATTGCATTTTACTCTCGCACTTTGACTAAAGCAGAGAGAAACTACAGCCAACTGGACAAGGAAGCTTTGGCAATTGTGGCAGCTGTCAAGAAGTTCCATGAATATGTTTATGGCAGAAGATTCACCATTGTCACAGATCACAAACCTCTATTAGGCATTGTGGCAGGGGACAAACCAGCTGACGATCCTGTCACCAAGAATGCTGAGATGGACTGAATTTCTTGCTGCTTATTCATACAAACTGATCCACAGACCTGGAAAAGACATTGGACACACTGATGCTTTGAGTCACTGCCCAATTCCTTCACACATTGAGGACCCTGCTCCTGAGACTCACACCGTTTTTTTAGAAACTGTTGCCAAGCTTCCAGTCCATACTGCTGAGATTGCCAGAGAAACTGCCAAAGACACTTTATTGGCTCCTATTGTAGGCTGGATCAAAAAAGGTTGGCCACTACAAGATCTACCTCAACTTGCCCAACCTTTTAAATCCAGACAAACTGAGTTATCTGTATTAAGAGGATGTAATTTGTGGGGTAACAGAGGGGTTATTCCTGCAAAACTACAGAAAGAGGTTTTGGAAATGTTACATGAGGGTCATCCAGGAATTGTCAGAATGAAGGGATTGGCCAGGAGTTATGTATGGTGGCCAGGTATTGACAAAATGGTTGAAAACTGGGTTGCATCTTGTCCCAACTGTCCTAGGGGCCCATGGTCCAGGATTCACATTGATTTTGCTGGCCCTACCAGAGAGCACACTTTCCTTATTATAGTTGATGCATATTCCAAATGGCTAGAGGTTATCCCTATGGCATCCACCACAGCAGAAGCTGTCATCAAACAGCTCAAAAAACTTTTTGTAACTCATGGGTTACCTGATGTGCTTGTTTCTGACAATGGTCCTCCATTTACATCCAACCTTTTTGAATCTTATTTAGCACAGCAGGGTATCAGACATGCCCTGACAGCCCCTGCACATCCTTCGGCTAACGGCCAGGTTGAACGCATGGTACAATTTACCAAGGAAAAACTTCAGCAATTGGGTCCAGGGGACATCACTGAGAAAGTTGAAAAACTACTCAGTGTCCAGCATATCACCCCCAACCCCTCAACTAACTTAACCCCAGCCGAGTTGTTGATGGGTAGGAAACTCAGATCTCCCCTTGACCGCCTTCATCCCACTTACGCACCCAACGCACCACTAGATTCCACTACCAAAATTAGCACATTCACTGTGGGTGATTCTGTTTATGCAAAAACCCTTCTGGGTGAACCATTATGGATTCCTGCTGAGATAACCCAAATCACAGGCCCCAGGTCTTACAGGGTACAAACGGAGGATGGTGTCCTCTGGAGCAGGCACATTGATCAGTTAAGATCCAGACTACCTCAGGAGCATCGCCATTGCTCCCCTCTGGTTCCCATACCTACTGCCTCTTCTAGGGGGGAAGGGGAGGATTATGAGGGTAGTCAGCAAGCAAGAATCAATCCCATGTGTAATGAGCTAACATGACAAGAATGATCCCAAAACCTGTCACAGTGCCAACAACCATTTTTACAAATGGAAGATTGCACATCACTACCAGACTTGGGTGCTGACATTGGGTGGAGAGACCAGGTGGAGAGATGGATTGGGAGGAGAGACCAGGTTGTAGTAACCAAACAGGTTCTACCATTACTAGAAGTCCAAGTAAGGAGATGTTAACAAACACATTTCCTTCCTCACAATGTGAGAACCCTAAAACACCTGAACCACGTAGGTCTCAACATACACGTAAGAGCCCCACCTATTTAAAAGAATACATTAGATAGATGGGGTTTGAGTATGGACTAAACCTAGTGGGGAGGGGTGTTATGTATGCAGAGTTTGAATTGATTGGTTGTTCTTGTAAAGTGTTTGAAATCATTGGTTAAAAAGTGCGGGAAAACCCTGCACTCTGATTGGCTGTCAGCCGAGGCAGCCGGCTAAGCCAAATCGGGTCCATTCTGAGCTGAAGTCACAAATAAACTTAAGAGCTGAAACACTCCGTGTCTGCCTCTTCATGCAAACTTAACAAAAAGGCTACTGCTTTTACCCACCCACTGGCTTTTATTTATTTTCTCAGGTGACTTGGTACACCTCAGAGTGTGGAATTGCACTGCCATACTTTTTCAAAGGCTTATGAATCTGATATAAGGTGACATCCAGTGCACCTCCAAGACCCGGTGGAGGGCATGTTTCTGACTGTGCAGAATCTATATATATAAAAGTGAAATACCACTCATGCAGCATCATGAAATCTCCAGAACTGTAAAGCCTACGAACTTGAAATTTGGCATGTATGTTCCTCTGGGCTTCTAGGTACTCGCTAATAAAGGATTTTTCGAAATGACCACCAGACCATTAGTATTTCATATATTATTATTAACATGCTCTGATGCTAAGGAGTACTACTCCCCCTCCCCACCTGAAAAAAACTCTGTTCCAACTGCCAGTGTCCCCACAATCCATTATCTTAGTAATTTCACAGCCGTTTGCACCACTGAGGTGACCTGAGGACACAGACAAATCTCCAGGTTGCCTCAACAACTCTCTAAAATGATTCAAACTACACTTCCAAACAGGAAGCTATTTTGGCATCAAAGGTTGTAGTATTTTTATTACCCGCCATCCTGCCAGAGCTGAAGGAGATCCTTGGATGAGAAGCAAAACATCTTAAAAGAAAAACCAGAAAGTCCGGTTGCTTCCTGAAAAAAAGCACTCTTGAGACAACAATTGGAGGATTGTATTTTACAACACTTTTGCTGGACAGACAGACAGACAGACAGATGATGGAGAAATGGAATGGAAAGGAAAGGTGGAAGGAAGGAAAGGAAAGGAGGAAAGGAAGAGAAAGGAGGAAAGGAAAGGGGGATGGGAAGGGAAAGGAGGAAAGAAGGAAAGGAAAGGAGGGGAGGAAAGAAGGAAAGGAAAGGAGGAAGGGAAGGGAAAGGAGGAAAGGAAAGGGGGATGGGAAGGGAAAGGAAGAAGGAAGTAAGCCAGGGCTCCTGCATAGCCCGTTCACATAGTTTCATCAGGAAGCACGGGTATCCAGCTAGTGACTAATACAATGATCTTCTTATCTCTCTGAAGTACATGTTCATCTATCTCTTTCCGCTAAATACCCAAATGATTTCATTATAAAGTATCTTCTCAATGAACGAAGATAAATGGCTTTATTTCTTCATTCATTCTTTTCTGATTAGCTTAGCTCTTAAACCAACTTGCAATCTAATAAATATCTTCCATGAAAAATACAAAACACTGAATGCTTCCTCTTGTTAATATTGTACAAGTGTTGTTGCAGAGCTCAGTTGCTATCTTTGAACAAAGAAATTACAAAAACACTGTAAAATAGCTAAGCTTGACTTCATTAGAACATTTAACAGTATTTCTCATGGATTAAATTGGGACCAGGATTTTATTTGTACTACAGATGCTAAGCAGCTCTTTATTGCAAAAAAGTTTGTGCCATATTCAACGTCTTCTATGAATGACCAGTAACTAGCTATCTGATTTCCTACATTTCAGTTCCCTTTGATTTATCCTTTCAATATTCCTTCTTAGTTATGAAGGTAATCACACTCTTCTTGCTGAAGAATGCATCTCATCAAATGGACTATAGCCATAAAAATTTAAGTTACAATACATTTATTAACCATAAAGCTATCTCAATATTCTTCATTCCCTGTATAATCTCCTTTGTATTTCTTATTTCTCTTTTGTCCCATCACTCATACTTTCTGTGATGCTTTAGCTCCCATTGTTGTTCTTTCTGGCTATTTTTTTGCTAAGAGATTTTATTTCTGGATAACTATACTCACAAAGTGTATGTAATCAAAGGGCTGAAGCAGAGTGGATTCAGTTAGGTGAAGCAAATGTAGACGTAGTGCAAATTTGACTGCAATGACACAAGACATATTTCTATTCATCAAGGCATTTAAACTAAACACACTGTCATAGCAAGTTCCTCCTTTCACCTCCATTCTTATATCTCATCTTATAGATTGCAAAGTTGAGAATAGGCACTGTCAAATTAATTTTTTTAATCAGCTGCATTAGAATCCTGCTTAAGTTGAAGTACAATGTATAAATACTTTCAACAAATAAATTTGGAATTAGAGTTGGTTTGAAAAAAGTCTATATCTAAATGTGAAAATGAAAATAACATTGCTTAAAAGACCAGATATACATACTGAGATGTGCTGAATTTCATAAATATAAGTGAAATTAATAATCTTACACTGTTCATCTTTAGCCTCTTTCACATCAAATAAGGGAACATAGGGTACAGTGACTGAATGCTCACAGTTATGATTATTTCCCAGCATGTCCTGCAGTGATCAGGATCTATGATTTCATGTTGAAATTCCATTTGGATGCAGATCTGATAGCATTTTGCTGCTCTTGATTCCAGCTTCCTACTTCTCAACACCCAAATGCTTGGATCCTGATGTGGCTGAAACATACATGCTAGCAATTGACTTTTATTTTATTTTGTTAGTGGGAATTGTTAGGCATGAAGCTGTTTAGAAATTAAATTGAAGGAGGACAAAGAGGTATCAATTACTGGCCACAAAGAGCCTGAAACATTATAGAGCAATTGGTGAAAAAGTCTCCTACAAATCTGGTTGTACTTTCAAGTGGGAGGGAAAGTTAAGTACAGAAAGGAAAGTGTCATTTGGGTAAAAGAAACAGAGGGTAAAAAGATAATGGTCTTATAAGCATTGATATATTGATATAGTAACTTTGATTACAAGTATGTCTTGTTTCATGAATAAGACAGGTGTCCTTATGAGAGGAAAGTCATTTTATCCAGATGGGCACCATTTTCTATCTATATTTGCATGGGTGTGTATTGAAATAATTTTCTACATACACTCTCAGTTGAAAGAATCTGAAAATGCCTACCAGAAAACAGACAGTGCTGTCACTGGTAGCAAAGTCAACCATCTAAATCCTGATATCTGAAACTGGCTTCTCCATAGTACGCAGGGACTTTTACTAACTGGCCTTTAATAACACACTGTGCCCACTTGATAAAAAAAAGTACATTATGTTATTAGCACAGAATCATATTAAAGTACAAATTGTACTACCAGAGGCAAGAAACCCCAACTGCTATAGACCATTGGTTTAACTGTTATGTATGCAGGTTTGAATGTCATTGGTTTAGTTTGAACTGTTCTTGTAAAATGTCAGAAATGATTGGTTTAAAAAGTGCAGGAAAATCCTGCACTCTGATTGGCTGGCAACTGCAGCTGCTGGCTATAAGTAGCAGCCGCAGCCCAGCCAAATCGGGTCTGTTATGAGCTGTAGTCACTAATAAACTCTTCACTGAAGCACTCCACGTCTGACTCTTCATGCAAACTTAACACTGGCGACGAAGGTGGGATCATTCCCGAAGAGAAGACGACGCGGAAAACAAGCTGAGAGAAATGGCTGCGCTGAACACCTCCCCCCCAGCCCCGTTCGATCCGATGGCAGAAGACTGGGACTCGTATGCGGATCGTTCCAAATGTATTTGGAGGGAAACAATCTCGCCGACATTTCCAAGAAGCGGAAGAGGGTGGTCTTTCTTACGCACTGCAGTCCGGCATTCTTCAAGATGGTGAAGGCATTGGCGGGAGCTGCAGACGTGAAGGTAATGGAATGGCCTGATTTAGAAAAGCTTTTAAGAGCCCATTATGCCCCACAAGTATCGTGCCTCATTAAGAGACACGAGTTTTACTGCCGGGATCAAGGGGAAAGCGAAAACGTTAACGACTTCATGGCAAGTTTAAGAGACATTGGGGGTGCATGCGAGTTTAACATCTTGGAAGATGCCATGCGCGATCGATTTGTTCTAGGCCTCAAAGACAAGGTGCTTCAGAGCAAATTATTATTAAAACCTAAGATCACGTTGAAGGAAGCCATAGAAGAGGCCTCCTCAGCAGAAGCCACCAAGTCCTCAGCAGCAGCCATGAAGAAAATTAACAAGGCCTCAAGCTATCCTGATGTGGAAAAGTCCACAACAACTCATTGCGAGCAGATAGATTCTGAGTCAGACTGTAGTGAGGTGGAGGAAGGAATTTATAGGCTCAGAATGGAGAGGAAAAGAAAGACCTGGGAAGAAAGAGGCAAGATTTTTACTGCAGAGGTTGTGGGGGAAGCCACCCCCGCACTGAATGCAAGTTTCTTGATACCATCTGCTGCCGTTGTGAAAAAAGAGGTCACCTAGCAAGAGTCTGCAAATCATCCAGAACTCCACCCCACAGAAGGAAGTTTCCTGACAAAGAATTCAAGCCTAACAACTTCAGTGAGAAAATGGGGCACAACACAGAAGCAAATGGGAAGAATGAAACTCATCAAACAGTCACCATTGGTCATTCTTCACCCTTAAGAAGCAGAAAAGTACATGTGAAGGTACTAATTGAAGGAAGGCCTTGCCAAATGGAAGTGGACTCAGGCTCATATTTATCTATGGTGTCATGGGACACTATTCACAGACTCCTCCCAAACATTCAGAAGAAACATTTCAAGAAGCAAGCACTGACTCTTAAAGACTACCAAGGGAACAAGATTCCAGTAGTTGGAACAAGAAATTCAACGTGAAGTTCAAAGGCCACACCAAACGTTTGCCCTGACCATCATGGACAAGGATTGCCCAAGCTTGCTGGGACTTGAGTGGTTCAATCCATTAGCATCGAGGTGACTGGCATCAATCACGTGAGCAACACTGAATGGGAGGAGGCCTTGAAGTCTGAGTTTCCAGAGGTCTTCAGCGACGGATTGGGCAAGTATATGGGGACCCTATCACTTTCAACCTAGATCCCAAGGTGCCCCCAATTCGTTAAAGCCCAGAAGGGTCCCATTTGCCTTAAAGGAAAAAATTGATGCACATTAGATAAACTAATAGCTCAAGGAGTTTTAGAGCCCACTGACCACTCCAGATGGGAGACACACATAGTCACACCAGTCAAGACTGATGGGTCAGTAAGAATCTGTGGAGACTATAAGGGACATTAAACCATGTGCTTCAACAAAGCGCATATCCAGTTCCAGTGGTGCATCATTTATTACATTCACTTGGCAGGGGCACAGTCTTTGCCAAATTGGATCTGGCCCAGGCATATCAACAACTAACAGTTGATGATGCCACTGCAGAGGCCCAAACCATTGTGACTCATAGAGGTGCCTTCAAATGTAAAGGTTACAGTTTGGAGTAAGTGTGGCACCAGGCATCTTCCAAAGCCTTATGGAAAGAATGCTCCAAGGACTGCCAGGGTAGTGCCTTACTTTGATGATGTGTTAATCTCTGCTGAAAATGACACTCAATTACAAGAGACTCAGAGAAGTCCTTACCAGATTCAAAAAGCGGGGTTAAAAGTCAAGGAAGAAAAATGCACTCTTAGAACTGACAAGGTTGAGTTCTTGGGCTACATGATTGACAAGCATGGCATCCACCCTACAGATGCCAAGGTTCAAGCAATCAAAGAAGCCCCTAGACCAAAATGTAAAACAGATTTGCAAGCCTTCCTTGGACTTATTAACTTTATCACATGTTCCTACCTCAGAAGGCAACCATTGCAGAAACATTACACAGATTACTGGACAAAAAATCTGCTTGGGTCTGGGGCAGGAAGGAACAATCAGCATTTAACAATATTAAAAGACTAATCACATCTGATGCTGTACTGATACAGTTCTCTGAGAATTTGCCTGTTGTACTGACTTGTGATGCATCCCCTTTTGGAGTGGGGGTGGGTTTGAGCCACAGGCTTCCCAGCGGGAAGCATTGGCAATTGTTGCAGCTGTCAAGAAATTCCATGAGTATCTATATGGGAGAACATTTACCATTGTCACAGATCACAAACCTTTGTTAGGCATTGTGGCAGGAGACAAACCCACACCCACTATCCTGTCACCAAGAATGTTGAGGTGGACTGAATTTATTGCTGCTTATTCATACAAACTTATCCACAAGCCTGGCAAGGACATTGGACATGCTGATGCTTTGAGTCGCTGCCCCCGTTTCACACTGAGGACCCTGTTCCTGAGACTCACACCTTTTTTCTAGAAACTGTTGCCAAGCTTCCAGTACACGCTGCTGAAATTGCCAGAGAGACTGCCAAAGACACTTTATTGGCTCCTGTTATAGGCTGGATTAAGAAAGGTTGGCCTTTTCAAGATCTACCTCACCTTGCTCAACCTTTAAATCAGGCAAACTGAATTATCTGTATTAAGAGGATGTATTTTGTGGGTAACACGGTGGTTATTCTGCAAAACTGCAAAAGAGGTTTGAAAATGTTACATGAGGGTCATCCTGGTATTGTGGGATAGAAGGATTGGCCAGGAGTTATGTATGGTGGCCAGGTATTGACAAAATGGTTGAAAACTGGGTTGCATCTTGTCCCAACTGTCAGGTAGTCAGGCCTGCCCCACCTCTCGCCCCCACACAGGAATGGGAATGTCCTAGGGGCCCCTGGTCTAGGATTCACATTGATTTCGCTGGCCCTACCAGAGGACACACATTCCTTATTATAGTAGATGCATATTCCAAATGGCTAGAGGTAATCCCTATGGCATCCACCACCACTGATGCTGACATCAAGCAGCTTAAAAAGCTTTTTGTAACCCATGGGTTACTTGATGTTCTTGTCTCTGACAATGGCCCTCAATTTACATTCAACTTTTTTGAATCCTATTTAGCACAACTGGGTATCAGACATGCTCTGACTGCCCCTGGCACCCTTCGGCTAACGGCCGGGCTGAACGCATGGTACATTTTACCAAAGAAAAGCTTCAGCAATTGGGCCCTGGGGACATCACTGAGAAAGTTGAAAAACTTCTTAGTGTTCAGCACATCACTCCCAATCCATCAACTAACTTATCCCCAGCAGAGTTGTTGAGGGTAGGAAACTTATGTCTCCCCTTGACCGCCTTCATGCCACTTATGCACCCAACGCACCACTAGATTCCACTAGCAAAGTTCGTACGTTCAGTGTGGGTGATTCTGTTTATGCTAAGAACCTTATGGGTGAACCTTCATGGATTCCTGCTGAAATAACTCAAATCACAGGCCCTCGTTCTTACAGGGTACAAACAGAGGATGGAGTCCTCTGGAGCAGGCACATTGATCAGCTTAGATCCAGGTTACCTCAGGAACATACAATTGTTCTCTCTAGTTCCCATACCTTATGCTTTTTCTAGGGGGAAGGGGAGGAGCAGGAGGATAATCAGCAAGCAAGAATCAACCCCATGTGTAATGAGCCATTACAACAGGAACCATCCAAAACTGTCACAATGCCAAAATCCATCCTTACAAGTGGAAGATTGCACATCACTACCTGACTTGGGTGCTGACATTGGGTTGGAGATGGGTTGGGAGGAGAGATGACATTGTAACAACAAAACAGGGTCTTCTTTCACTGGAAGCCCAAGTAGGGAAATGTCAACAGACACATTTCCTCTCTCACTGGGTGAGAACATTAAAACTTCTGAACCACGAAGGTCTCAACGTACACGTAAGAGCCCCACCTATTTAAAAGAATACATTAGATAGGTTGGGGTTGAGTATGGACTGAACCTAGTGGGGAGGGGTGTTATGTATGCAGGTTTGAATGTCATTGGTTTAGTTTGAACTGTTCTTGTAAAATGTAAGAAATGATGGTTTAAAAAATGTGGGAAAATCCTGCACTCTGATTGGCTGGCAACTGCGGCTGCTGGCTATTAGTAGCAGCCGCAGCCCAGCCAAATCGGGTCTGTTATGAGCTGTAGTCACTAATAAACTCTTCACTGAAGCACTCCGCGTCTGACTCTTCATGCAAACTTAACATTAACAATACACATTTTTTTCCCAGCTTGACAGTCCCTGTTATGATGAAGACATTTATTAAAAATCCCTCAGCATTGACCACTTCTTGGTTTAAAATAGGAGTGTTAATCTCAGTCACTTCTTAGCTTATTGGTGCACACTGCAAAGGCTTTAGTCTATGCTGCCATATCCCAAGGGAGAATTGACAGATGTCAAAGAATTATCATTAAAGGAAGAAGACGTTTGCTCTTTCAGACCATGTCTTTTTACGAACATGTCTTCCTCTTTTCTCTTTCCATTTTAATTAAAATTGCTTTTCCTATGACAAGCTATAGAGGGATGTGGAATTTTTCATCCATTCAATATTTTTATCTTTAATGTTATTATACAATGGAGATGAGGAAGAAGATGGTGAATGTGTATGCAGCTGTGTATCTACTATTGGCCAATTAAGCTTCATGCTGGCAGACAACATTTTCTACGGAAAGGACACTTGAACATAGGAAAGGTGGGGGGAGAGAAAGGTCGCAATTCTGTGGATAGTCCGTACCGTCATTCCCATTTTGAAAATAAACCTTCTATGAGAAGAATCTTGTTTTCTATGAAATGAGCCCAATCATATCGTACAGCTGTTGAGATGGGTTGAAGCTGGACAACGATCCTCAAGAGGCAGAATCCGAGATGGCCTTGGATGCGGAATTCCTGGATGTATATAAGAACTGCAATGGTGTCATGACAATGTTTGATATCACCAAACAGTGATATCAACTACATCCTGAGAGTTACCTAACTGCTGCACACTTTTCTTTGAATACAGACTTCTTTCAAGGCATAGACATTCAGGGGATATACAAAATGGTTGTTCGAACCAGTCCAAAGTGGTTTCCCTGGAGCACAATTTACCAGCATGCATGCATACTAAGAACAGCAGTGTTGGCTATCCCCAGCTTATCACAGATGGATCTGGGATCGATCTTTGAGCAGCTGATTCATCCACTTGCTTTATCAGAGGCATGCTTAAGAAAAACATAGACTACTCAGATTGAAATAAACTTTACCATCCTGTAAATTGGTATTTCTAATCAATTAAATTTTAAGAGTTGAATAGGTGCTCTGGCAACAAGAGTCTTTAAACATCTAAATATATGGTATCACGATTGGGTATTTGCTCTAGCGCTATTGTTCTAGAACAAAAGCATGGAACATATCAGTGATTAGTAGTGCAGGTCTGAGCCCCACTAAGGTTGATCTCCCTCCGAACTCCTTCATGGGAGGCAGGGACTGACTTTTGGCAAACTAAGCTCTGCTTGCCTGTCTTTTATTACAAGTATGGCTCTTAGCTGCTTCTAGTTCTCATCCTTACAATACCTTCTCTTTGATCTGCTTGCCCCTCAGCCTGGCCTCCTCAGCCTCCTCCTTTAAAGATTTGCATATATTACAATTGGACAATAATCCAATGTATTTAATCACTACTCCTGTAAATACAAGTACCCAATGTACAATATGTCACATATTTTTCTTTTCAAATCTGGTTAAAATTCTAACTGATAGTCAAGACAGTGACAGGATAGGATAGGATAGGATAGGATAGGATAGGATAGGATAGGATAGGATAGGATAGGGTAGGACAGGGGTCGGCAACCTTAAACACCCAAAGAGCCACAAAGGTCCTAACAGAAGCCCCCGTTTAATTCTGGAGCCCACCAGACTCTATGGTGGTTCCCCCACCATAAAGTCACCTCTTAGCACAGAGTCCTTTTTCCTCTACCTGTCCTAAAAGCCCTATCAATTGTGGAACTGACCAGCAAAGGGAGCTGCAGCAGAGGGC
>CM019150.1:55730492-55766413 GCA_009733165.1 Naja naja | reverse complement strand
GTTATGTATGCAGAGTTTGAATTGATTGGTTGTTCTTGTAAAGTGTTTGAAATCATTGGTTAAAAGTGTGGGAAAACCCTGCACTCTGATTGGCTGTCAGCTGAGGCAGCCGGCTATATATAGCTGCCTAGGCTAAGCCAAATGGTCGTTCTGAGCTGAAGTCACTAATAAACAGAGCTGAAGCACTCCGTGTCTGCCTCTTCATGCAAACTTAACACTGGCGATGAGGATGGGATTCCCCTGAAGAAGAAGGCAAGAGAACAGAAGAAGAAGAGCGAGATGGCTGCGCTGAACACCCCCAGCCCGTTCGATCCGACGGCAGAAGACTGGGAGTGTATGCAGATCGTTTCCAAATGTATCTGGAGGAAACGATCTTGCCGCCATTTCGAGCAGCGGAAGAGGGGGTCTTTCTTCGTACTGCGGTCCGGCAGTTTTCAAGATGGCGAAGGCACTTTCGCGAGGCAGCAGACGTGAAGGTAATGGCTTGGCCTGATCTGGAAAGCTGTTAAGAGCCCATTCAGCGCCACAAGTATCGTGCCTCATTAAGAACAAGTTTTACCGTCGTGATCAGGGGAAAACAAAAGCATAAGCGACTTCGTGGCAAGTTTAAGAGACATTGGGGGTGCATCTGAATTCAACAGTTTAGAGGAGGCCATGCGCGATCGTTTTTTTACTGGGCCTTAAAGACAAGGTGTTACAGAGCAAGTTATTAATGAAACCTAAGATCACGCTGAAAGAAGCAATAGAAGAAGCCTCTTCAGCAGAAGCTACCAAGTCCTCAGCAGCAGCCATGAGGAAAGATGAACAGGGCCCAGAGCCATTCTGATGGGGAAAAGTCCACCACAAATCATTGTGAGGAACTAGATTCTGAGTCAGATTGTAGTGAGGTGGAGGAAGGAATTTACAGACTCAGAATGGGCAGGAAAAAGAAAACCTGGGAAGAAAGAGGCAAGATTTCTACTGCAGAGGTTGTGGGGAAGCCACCCCGCACTGAATGCAAGTTTCTAGACACCATTTGCCTCCGTTGTGATAAAAGAGGACACCTAGCAAGAGTCTGCAAATCATCCAGAACTCCACCCAACAGAAGGAAGTTTGCTGCAAACAAAGACAAAGAATTCAAGCCTAACAACCTCAGTGAGAAAATGAGGCACAGCACAGAAGCAAATGGGAAGAATGAAACTCATCAAACAGTAACTATTGGTCATTCATCTCCTTTAAAAAACAGAAAAGTGCATGTCAAGGTACTTATTGAAGGAAGGCCTTGCCAAATGGAAGTGGACTCAGGCTCATACCTATCTATGGTGTCATGGGACACTATTCAAGACTGTTACCAAATATTCAGAAGACTCACTTCAAGAAGCAGGCATTGACTCTTAAAGACTACCAAGGGAACAAGATTCCAGTAGTTGGAACAAGAGAATTCAGCGTGAAAGTTCAAGGGCCACACCAAGCGTCTACCACTGACCATCGTGGACAAGGATCGCCCAAGTCTGCTGGGACTTGCTGGGCATCGAGGTGACTGGCATCAATCACGTGAGCAACACTGAGTGGGAAGAGGCCTTGAAGTCTGAGTTTCCAGAGGTCTTCAGCGATGGATTAGGCAAGTACTTGGGGACCCCTATCACCTTTAACCTAGATCCCAAGGTACAACCAATCCGTTTAAAACCAGAAGGGTTCCATTTGCCTTAAAGGAAAAAATTGATGCACAATTAGATAAACTAATAGCTCAAGGGGTTTTAGAGCCCACTGACCACTCCAGGTGGGAGACACCCATAGTCACACCAGTCAAGGCTGATGGGTCTGTGAGAATCTGTGGAGACTACAAGGGGACATTGAACCATGCGCTACAACAGAGCATATATCCAGTTCCAGTAGTGCATCATTTATTACATTCTCTTGGAGGGGGCACAGTTTTTGCCAAATTGGACCTGGCACAGGCATATCAACAGTTAACAGTTGATGATGCCACTGCAGAAGCCAAACCATTGTAACCCATAGAGGTGCTTTCAAATGCAAAAGGTTGCAATTTGGAGTAAGCGTGGCACCAGGCATCTTCCAAAGCCTTATGGAAAGAATGCTACAAGGGTTGCCAGGGGTGCCCTATTTTGATGACGTTTTAATTTCTGCTGAAAATGACACTCAGTTACACGAGACTCAGAGAAGTCTTAACCAGATTCAAAAAGCGGTTAAAAGTCAAGAAGAAAAATGCACACTTAGAACAGATAAAGTGGAATTCTTGGGTTACATGATTGATAAACATGGCATCCACCCCATAGAGGCCAAAGTTCAGGCAATCAAAAAAGCCCCCAGGCCAAAATGCAAAACAGATTTGCAAGCATTCTTGGGACTCATTAACTTCTATCATATGTTTCTACCTCAGAAGGCAACCATTGCAGAACCCTTACATAGATTACTGGACAAAAAATCTGCATGGGTCTGGGGCAGAAGAACAAGCTGCATTTAACAATATTAAGAGACAAATCACGTCTGATTCTGTACTGATACAGTTCTCTGAGAATTTGCCTGTTGTACTGACTTGTGATGCATCCCCTTTTTGGAGTGGGGGGGTGTTGAGCCACATGCTTCCCAGTGGGAGGGAGCTCCTATTGCATTTTCTCGCACTTTGACTAAAGCAGAGAGAAACTACAGCCAACTGGACAAGGAAGCTTTGGCAATTGTGGCAGCTGTCAAAAATTCCATGAATATCTTATGGGAGATTTACCATTGTCACAGATCACAAACCTCTTTTAGGCATTGTGGCAGGGGACAAACCAGCATGATCCTGTCACCAAGAATGCTGAGATGGACTGAATTTCTTGCTGCTTATTCATACAAAGACATTGGGCACGCAGATGCTTTGAGTCGCTGCCCACTTCCTTCACACATTGAGGACCCTGCTCCTGAGACTCACACCTTTTTCTAGAAACTGTTGCCAAGCTTCCAGTCCATGCTGCTGAAATTGCCAGAGAAACTGCCAAAGACACTTTATTGGCTCCTGTTATAGGCTGGATTAAGGTTGGCCACTTCAAGATCTACCTCACCTTGCCCAACCTTTTAAATCCAGACAAACTGAATTATCTGTATTAAGAGGATGTATTTTGTGGGGTAACAGGGTGGTTATTCCTGCAAAACTACAGAAGAGGTTTTGGAAATGTTACATGAGGGTCATCCGGGAATTGTCAGAATGAAGGGATTGGCCAGGAGTTATGTATGGTGGCCAGGTATTGACAAAATGGTTGAAAACTGGGTTGCATCTTGTCCCAACTGTCCTAGGGCCCACCTGGTCCAGGATGGTCAGGATTCATTGATTTTGCTGGCCCTACCAGAGGCACACTTTCCTTATTATAGTAGATGCATATTCCAAATGGCTAGAGGTTATCCCTATGGCATCCACCACAGCTGAAGCTGTCATCAAACAGCTTAAAAACTTTTGTAACTCATGGGTTACCTGATGTGCTTGTTTCTGACAATGGTCCTCAATTTACATCCAACCTTTTGAATCATATTTAGCACAGCAGGGTATCAGACATGCCCTGACAGCCCCTGGGCATCCTTTGGCGGGCTGAGCGCGCATGGTACGATTTACCAAGGAAAAACTTCAGCAATTGGGTCAGGGGACATCACTGAGAAAGTTGAAAAACTACTCAGTGTCCAGCATATCACCCAACCCTCAACTAACTTAACCCCAGCTGAGTTGTTGATGGGTAGGAAACTCAGATCTCCCTTGACGCCTTCATCCCACGCGCACCCAGCACCACTAGATTCCACTAGCAAAATTAGCACATTCACTGTGGGTGATTCTGTTTATAAAAACCTTCTGGGTGAACCATTATGGATTCCTGCTGAGATAACCCAAATCACAGGCCCCAGGTCTTACAGGGTACAAACGGAGGATGGTGTCCTCTGGAGCAGGCACATTGATCAGTTAAGATCCAGACTACCTCAGGAGCATCGCCATTGCTCCTCTCTGGTTCCCATACCTACTGCCTCTTCTAGGGGGGAAGGGGAGGATTATGAGGGTAATCAGCAAGCAAGAATCAACCCCATGTGTAATGAGCTAACATGACAGGAACCATCCCAAAACCTGTCACAGTGCCAACAACCATTTTTACAAATGGAAGATTGCACATCACTACCTGACTTGGGTGCTGACATTGGGTTGGAGATGGATTGGGAGGAGAGACCAGGTTGTAGTAACCAAACAGGTTCTACCATTACTAGAAGTCCAAGTAAGGAGATGTTAACAGACACATTTCCTTCCTCTGTGAGAACCTTAAACACTGAACCACGTAGGTCTCAACATACGCACGTAAGAGCCCCACCTATTTAAAGAATACATTAGATAGATGGGGTTTGAGTATGGACTAAACCTAGTGGGGAGGGGTGTTATGTATGCAGAGTTTGAATTGATTGGTTGTTCTTGTAAAGTGTTTGAAATCATTGGTTAAAAGTGCGGAAAACCCTGCACTCTGATTGATTCAGCTGTCAGCCGAGCAGCCGGCTAAGCCAATGTCCGATTCTGAGCTGAAGTCACAAATAAACTTAAGAGCTGAAGCACTCCGTGTCTGCCTCTTCATGCAAACTTAACAAAAGGCTACTGCTTTTACCACCCACTGGCTTTTATTTATTTTCTCAGGTGACTTGGTACCTCAGAGTGTGTGATTGCACTGCCATACTTTTCAAAACATGAATCTGATATGGTGACATCCAGTGCACCTCCAAGACCCGGTGGAGGGCATGTTTCTGACTTCCAATGCAGAATCTATATATATAAAGTGAAATACCACTCATGCAGCATCATGATCTCCAGGGAGCACTTTGTAAATACGAACTTGAAAATTTGGCATGTATGTTCCTCTCTGGAGCTTCTAGGTATAGCTAATAAAGGATTTTCAGAAATGACCACCAGACCATTAGTATTTCATATATTATTATTAACATGCTCTGATGCTAAAATTACCTCCCCTCCCCACCTGAAAAAAAAACTCTGTTCCAGCTGCCAGTGTCCCCACAATCCATTATCTTAGTAATTTCACAGCCGTTTGCACCACTATGGTGACCTGAGGACACAGACAAATCTCCCAGGTTGCCTCAACAACTCTCACAAAATGATTCAAACTACACTTCCAAACAGGAAGCTATTTTGGCATCAGGTTTGAAGTATTTTTTATTACCGCCATCCTGCCAGAGCTGGAAGGAAGAATCCTTGGATATGAGGAAAACAAAGAGCTCTTAAAAGAAAGTCGGTTGCTTCCTGAAAAAGGCAGCACTCTTGGACAACAATTGTTGAGGATTGTATTTTACAACACTTTTTGCTGGACAGACAGACAGACAGACAGATGATGGAGAAATGGAATGGAAAAGAAAAGGTGGAAGAAGAAAAGAAATGAGGAAAGGAAAAAGAAAGAGGAAGGAAAAGAAGAGAGGATGGGAAGGAAAAAGGAAAAAGAAGAAAAGAGAAAAAGGAAAGGAGGGAAGGAAAAGAAGGAAAGAAGGAAGGAAAAGGGAAAGGAAAGAGGAGGAAAAAGGAAAAGGGGGGATGGGAAGGAAAAGAAAGGAAGAAGAAGGAAGTAAAAGCAGGGCTCCTGTAGCCGTTCATAGTTCATCAGAGCACAGGTATCCTTGTTGAGCTAATTCAATGTCTTCTTATCTCTCTGAAGTACATGTTCATCTATCTCTTTCAACTAAACCAAATGATTTCATTATAAAGTATCTTCTCAATGAACGAAAGATAAATGGCTTTATTTCTTCATTCATTCTTTCTGATTAATAGCTCTTAAATAACCTGCAATCTAATAAATATCTTCCATGAAAAAAATACAAAACACTGAATGCTTCCTCTTGTTAATATTGTACAAGTGTTGTTGCAGAGCTCAGTTATCTTTGAACAAAGAAATTAAAAACACTTACTGTAAAATAGCTAAGCTTGACTTCATTAGAACATTTAACAGTATTTCTCATGGATTAAATTGGGACCAGGGATTTTTATTTGTACTACAGATGCTAAGCAGCTCTTTATTAAAAAGTTTGTGTGCCATATTCAACGTCTTCTATGAATGACCAGTAACTAGCTATCTGATTTCCTACATTTCAGTTCCCTTTGATTTATCCTTTCAATATTCCTCTCTTAGTTATGAAGGTAATCACACTCTTCTTTATGAAAAAAGATGCATCTCTCAAATGGACTATAGCCATAAAATTTAAGTTACAATACATTTATTAACCATAAAGCTATCTCAATATTCTTCATTCCTGTATAATCTCCTTTGTATTTCTTATTTCTCTTTTGTCCCATCACTCATACTTTCTGTGATGCTGGCTCCCATTGTTGTTTCTTTCTGGCTATTTTTTTGCTAAGAGATTTTATTTCTGGATAACTATATACTCACAAAGTGTATGTAATCAAAGGGCTGAAGCAGAGTGGATTCAGTTAGGTGAAGCAAATGTAGGCGTAGTGCAAATTTGACTGCAATGACACAAGACATATTTCTATTCATCAAGGCATTTAAACTAAACACACTGTCATAGCAAGTTCCTCCTTTCACCTCCATTCTTATATCTCATCTTATAGATTGCAAAGTTGAGAATAGGCACTGTCAAATTAATTTTTTAATCAGCTGCATTAGAATCCTGCTTAAGTTGAAGTACAATGTAAAAATACTTTCAACAAATAAATTTGGAATTAGAGTTGGTTTGAAAAAAAGTCTATATCTAAATGTGAAAATGAAAATAACATTGCTTAAAAGACCACATATACATATTGAGATGTGCTGAATTTCATAAATATAAGTGAAATTAATAATCTTACACTGTTCATCTTTAGCCTCTTTCACATCAAATAAGGGAACATAGGGTACAGTGACTGAATGCTCACAGTTATGATTATTTCCCAGCATGTCCTGCAGTGATCAGGATCTATGATTTCATGTTGAAATTCCATTTGGATGCAGATCTGATAGCATTTTGCTGCTCTTGATTCCAGCTTCCTACTTCTCAACACCCAAATGCTTGGATCCTGATGTGGCTGAAACATACATGCTAGCAATTGACTTTTATTTTATTTTGTTAGTGGGAATTGTTAGGCATGAAGCTGTTTAGAAATTAAATTGAAGGAGGACAAAGAGGTATCAATTACTGGCCATGAAAGGTGAGCCTGATTGGCTCTGGTTCTCTGTCAACATTATAGAGCAATTGGTGAAAAAGTCTCCTACAAATCTGGTTGTACTTTCAAGTGGGAGGGAAAGTTAAGTAACAGAAAGGAAAGTGTCATTTGGGTAAAAGAAACAGAGGGTAAAAGATAATGGTCTTATAAGCATTGATATATTGATATAGTAACTTTGATTACAAGTATGTCTTGTTTCATGAATAAGACAGGTGTCCTTATGAGAGGAAAGTCATTTTATCCAGATGGGCACCATTTTCTATCTATATTTGCATGGGTGTGTATTGAAATAATTTTCTACATACACTCTCAGTTGAAAGAATCTGAAAATGCCTACCAGAAAACAGACAGTGCTGTCACTGGTAGCAAAGCCAACCATCTAAATCCTGATATCTGAAACTGGCTTCTCCATAGTGCGGGGGACTTTTACTAACTGGCCTTTAATAACACACTGTGCCCACTTGATAAAAAGTACATTATGTTATTAGCACAGAATCATATTAAAGTACAAATTGTACTACCAGAGGCAAGAAACCCCAACTGCTATAGACCATTGGTTTAACTGTTATGTATGCAGGTTTGAATGTCATTGGTTTAGTTTGAACTGTTCTTGTAAAATGTCAGAAATGATTGGTTTAAAAGTGCGGGAAAATCCTGCACTCTGATTGGCTGGCAACTGCAGCTGCTGGCTATAAGTAGCAGCCGCAGCCCAGCCAAATCGGGTCTGTTATGAGCTGTAGTCACTAATAAACTCTTCACTGAAGCACTCCGCGTCTGACTCTTCATGCAAACTTAACACTGGCGGCGAAGGTGGGATCATTCGAAGAAGACAATGCACGGAAAACAAGCTGAGAGAAATGGCTGCGCTGAACACCCCCAGCCCGTTCGATCCGATGGCAGAAGACTGGGACTTCGTATGCGGATCGTTCCAAATGTATTTGGAGAAACAATCGCCGACATTTCCAAAGCGGAAGAGGGTGGTCTTTCTTACGCACTGCTGTCCGGCAGTCTTCAAGATGGCGAAGCATTGGCGGGAGCTGCAGACATGAAGGTAATGGAATGGCCTGATTTAGAAAAGCTTTTAAGAGCCCATTACACCCCACAAGTATCGTGCCTCATTAAGAGACACGAGTTTACTACCGGGATCAAGGGAAGCGGCGTTAACGACTTCATGGCAAGTTTAAGAGACATTGGGGGTGCATGCGAGTTTAACATCTTGGAAGATGCCATGCGATCGATTTGTTCTAGGCCTCAAAGACAAGGTGCTTCAGAGCAAATTATTATTAAAACCTAAGATCATGTTGAAGGAAGCCATAGAAGAGGCCTCCTCAGCAGAAGCCACCAAGTCCTCAGCAGCAGCCATGAAGAAAATTAACAAGGCCTCAAGCCATCCTGATGTGGAAAAGTCCACAACAACTCATTGCACAGATAGATTCTGAGTCAGACTGTAGTGAGGTGGAGGAAGGAATTTATAGACTCAGAATGGAGAGGAAAAAGAAAGACCTGGGAAGAAAGAGGCAAGATTTTTACTGCAGAGGTTGTGGGGAAGCCACCCCGCACTGAATGCAAGTTTCTTGATACCATCTGCTGCCGTTGTGAAAAAAGAGGTCACCTAGCAAGAGTCTGCAAATCATCCAGAACTCCACCCCACAGAAGGAAGTTTCCTGACAAAGAATTCAAGCCTAACAACTTCAGTGAGAAAATGGGGCACAACACAGAAGCAAATGGGAAGAATGAAACTCATCAAACAGTCATTCTTCACCCTTAAGAAGCAGAAAAGTACATGTGAAGGTACTAATTGAAGGAAGGCCTTGCCAAATGGAAGTGGACTCAGGCTCCTATTTATCTATGGTGTCATGGGACACTATTCACAGACTCCTCCGAAACATTCAGAAGGAACATTTCAAGAAGCAAGCACTGACTCTTAAAGACTACCAAGGGAACAAGATTCCAGTAGTTGGAACAAGAGAATTCAGCGTGAAGTTCAAAGGCCACACCAAATGTTTGCCCCTGACCATCATGGACAAGGATTGCCCAAGCTTGCTGGGACTTGAGTGGTTCAATCCATTAGGCATCGAGGTGACTGGCATCAATCACGTGAGCAACACTGAATGGGAGGAGGCCTTGAAGTCTGAGTTTCCAGAGGTCTTCAGCGGAGTTGGGCAAGTATATGGGGACCCCTATCACTTTCAACCTAGATCCCAAGGTGCCCCAATTCACTTAAAGCCCAGAAGGGTCCCATTTGCCTTAAAAGGAAAAATTGATGCACAATTAGATAAACTAATAGCTCAAGGAGTTTTAGAGCCCACTGACCACTCCAGATGGGAGACACACATAGTCACACCAGTCAAGACTGATGGGTCAGTAAGAATCTGTGGAGACTATAAGGGGACATTAAACCATGCTTCAACAAGCATATCCAGAGTGGTGCATCATTTATTACATTCACTTGGCAGGGGCACAGTCTTTGCCAAATTGGATCTGGCCCAGGCATATCAACAACTAACAGTTATTTATTATTTATTTATTAATTCGACTTATATGCGCCCTCTCCCGGGGACTGGGGCAGCTCACAACTAAAATAGAATACAACAATAAGTTACTTAAAAATATATTAAATTAAAGCGAATTAATATTAGTATTATTATTAAAACCCCAAAATTACGTAAACAACCCCAAGGGTCAACACTGCCCAGATTGTAAAACAGCCAGGTTTTAGCTCACGGCGGAAGGTGCGGAGAGATGGGAGCCAGCGGGCTCCAGCGGAAGAAGATTCCATAGAGTGGGGGCACAGAATAGGCCCTCCCGGGTCCCGTAAGCGACATTGAGTCGCGGAGGGCAGCCGAGACCCGCCTGTCGCGACCGTGCAGGGCGGCTGGTATTTGAGGCTGGGAGAAGTCGTTCTCGTAAATATCCTGGACCCATGCCATGTAGGACTTTGAATGTTAAAACCAAAACCTTGAACCTCACCCGAGGAGGCAACGGAAGCCAATGCAAGCCACGCAGGAGGGTGTAACATGGGAGTATCGGGAGGCTCCCATCACAACCAGCGCAGCCGCATTCTGCACCAGCTGAAGCCTCCGAGTGGTGCACAAGGGCAGTCCTAGATAGAGGCGTTACAGTAGTCCAACCGGGAGACAACGCCTGAGTGATCGTCGTCTTGGGGCATCGTCCAGGTATGGGGCAACTGGCGAACCAGCGGACCTGGGCAAAGGCCCCCTGGCCACGGCTCCCACCTGCTCCTCCAACTTGAGCCGTGAATCCAGGAGAACCCCAGGTTCCGTGCCCTGTCCACGGGGGTAACACCTCCTCCCCATGACCAAAGATGGAATCTCCAAACTGGACCGGGATGTCGGTATGCACAGCCACTCTGTCTTGGCTGGATTGAGGCGCATGTTCCTGTCCATCCAGATTCGCACCGCTTCCAAACAACGGGACATCACGGAGAGAGCATCACTGATGTGGCCGGGGTGGAGATGTATAACTGCGTATCATCAGCGTACTGATGATAACTCACCCGAAGCCACGGATGATCTCACCCAGCGGCTTCATATAAATGTTGAACAGGAGAGGCGAGAGGACCGACCCTGAGGTACCCCACAAGTGAGAGACCTCGGGTGCACCTCCGTCCCCTGCCAACACTGTTTGCGGCGTCCCCGAGAGGTAGGAGGAGAACCACCGTAAAACAGTGCCTCCCACTCCCAACCCCCGAGGCAGCAGGATACCATGGTCGATGGTATCAAAAGCCGCTGAGAGATCTAACAGGACCAGGACAGAGGAAAACCCCTGTCGAGCCTAGAGAGATCATCCATCAGCGACCAATGCTGTCTCCGTGCTGTACCGGGTCGGAAGCCCGATTGGTATGGATCCAGGTAGTCCGCTTCATCCAGGAAAAGTGGCAATTGCTGGGCCACCACACTCTCAACAACCTTCGCTAAAAGCGAAGGTTGGAGACGGAGTTGTTCAACTCGGCTGGGTCAAGGGCAGGCCTCTTCAGGAGGGCCTCACCACCGCCTCTTTCAAGGCGGCGGGAACAGCCCTCCCTTAGCGAAGCGTTGATAACTGCCCGGAGCCAGCCGCCGCGTGACCTCCCTGGAAGCATAAACCAACCAGGAAGGGCACGGGTCCAATAAACATGTGGTGGAACTCAGCCGCGCATAATCCTGTCCACTTCATCCTCAGAAACAGGATCGAACTCAGTCCAGATAACATTAGCCAGACCACTCGCCTCCCCTCATCAGACCACTGCAAGTCCGAGTGCAGCCCTTCCCGGATCCGGCGATTTTGTCCTGCAGATAAAGACCAAATTCCTCAGCTCTACCCGCAGAGGTCCGCCCCTCCCCAGTTGTAAGAGGGAGCGGGCAACCCCAAACAGGGCTGGGCGGTTATCTGCAGATGCTATGAGGGAGAAGTAAGATTTCCTCGCCCCCACAGCTACCAGGTAAGTCCTAATATGAGCTCTCAACTGGGCTCGGTGGGATCGGGCGGGTGGCCCTCCACCTACTCTCTAGTCCCTTCTACGGCTTCATCTCCCGGAGCTCCCGGTATACCAGGGAGTCGGGATCTGCCAGTGAGGGGCGGGGACAACCCTGTCAAGAGCCCCGCAGCCGACTGTGCCAGGCAGGCAAGGGACCTCGGCAGGGCTGTGGGTGAGGATGCAGGAAAAACCCCAGTTCTGTCTGGAACCTCTCAGGGTCCATCAGGCCTGGGGCGGAACCATCTCAGTGGCTCCTCATCCCAGCGGTGTGGGGTGGCTTGATGGAAGACCAACCTTAGGAGATAGTGGTCTGACCATGGAACAGGGTGGGTTGCAATAACACCATCCCCGGACCACTCGCCACTGCTCGAGACAAAAACTAGGTCGAGCATATTGCCCCCTCGTGAGTCGGGCCTTCTATTAACTGGGTCAGACCCATGGACTCCATGGAAGCCATGAATTCCCGGGCCAGCCCGACCCGCACCCAGGGAGGGCAGATTGAAGTCCCCAGAACCATAAGCTCAGGGAACTCCACGCCACCCGAGGCGGCATCAGCAGCCCAGGCAGGGCGGCTGATACACAGCTGGGGACAGGTATGTAAGCAGCAGCCCATCCGACCAATTGGCCCAAACCTCACGAGGAGGGACTCACACCCGCCTATCTCGGGCAGGGACCTCCCTTGGAAATAAGGTCTCCCGAATAACCACAGCCACCCCTCCACCCTTCCCTGGGGTCGAGACCAGTGCATAACCCAAAACCTGGGGGCAGATATCAACCAGAGGGACTCTGCCCTCTGGCCCCAACCAGGTCTCGGTGATACAAGCCAGGTCCGTGGCCTCCTCCTCAATAACCTCCCGGAGGAGGGTGCCTTATTCCCCATGGACCTGGCATTAAAATACACCAGCCGGGCCCAGGGGCCCTGGATCCCAACACCCCCAGAGATTGAGAAGAGGCCAAGGGGTCAGGCATCGGCTTGAATACAGCGGGGCGCTCCCCTAACATGATACGCCCCTTTCCTCGTCAACTCCTTCCCATTCCAACCACCCTAGGGATCAATGCCCCCACTATTCGCCTGGAGCCCACCCCCTCCCACACCCCGACCACGATCCTGACTGGGGCTACAGTGGACACCTATAAAACCCTCCCCTCCTAACCCATTTAAAAATCGAATAAGAAATTTGACTAATGACGGCCTGGAACCTACCCCTCCACCCTTCCCAGGACCCCCACCCCAAACCCTACCCGCGCAATGCCAACAGTTGATGATGCCGCTGCAGAGGCCCAAACCATTGTGACTCATAGAGGTGCCTTCAAATGTAAAGGTTACAGTTTGGGTAAGTGTGGCACAGGCATCTTCCAAAGCCTTATGGAAAGGATGCTCCAAGGACTGCCAGGGGTAGTGCCTTACTTTGATGATGTGTTAATCTCTGCTGAAAATGACACTCAATTACAAGAGAGACTCAGAGAAGTCCTTACCAGATTCAAGAAAGCGGGGTTAAAAGTCAAGGAAGAAAAATGCACTCTTAGAACTGACAAGGTTGAGTTCTTGGGCTACATGATTGACAAGCATGGCATCCACCCTACAGATGCCAAGGTTCAAGCAATCAAAGAAGCCCCTAGACCAAAATGTAAAACAGATTTGCAAGCCTTCCTTGGACTTATTAACTTTTATCACATGTTCCTACCTCAGAAGAGCCACAAAGGTCCTAACAGAAGCCCCCGTTTAATTCTGGAGCCCACCAGACTCTATGGTGGTTCCCCCACCATAAAGTCACCTCTTAGCACAGAGTCCTTTTTTCCTCTACCTGTCCTAAAAGCCCTATCAATTGTGGAACTGACCAGCAAAAGGGAGCTGCAGCAGAGGGATGAAAGAGCCACATGCGGCTCCAGAGCCATAGGTTGCTGACCCCTGGGATAGGATAGGAGTGTCAGCGTTCCAGAAAATCTCCATTCCAACCAATAACTCTGAGACAGACATCGCTCAAAAGTTCCTTTTATTTGGATAGTAACTGATAAATCTGTGGAATCCCAGATCTGAAGTTCCAGGCTTCTTTGCAAAAATAAAAAACTACAAATCCATCCCCTATTCCCATCACCATATCATATGGCCCAATCACCATCCATCCCAAAGTAAGACTTCCTTTTCACTAAGCGCAGCACTCCCAGACCTTGAATCAGCAAAAGAATTTTATTTTGTCTAACTAGATATACTCAAAGGAATTCCCCCTTCCCACTTTCTGAGGCTCAGTTGTGGCACCATGGGAGCATCGGATCTCAATATGGCTTCCAAAGCTGACAAGGAGAGGAGAGGAGAGATTATCAGATTAACAGAGTTGGAAGGGACCTTGTAGGTTATCTAGTCCAACCCCCCACCCAAGCAAAAGACCCTAGAGCATTTCTGACAAATGGCAGTCCAGTCTTTTCTTGAAAGCTTCCAGTGATGAAGCTCCCACAACTTCTAAAGGCAAGCTGTTCCATTGGTTGATTGCTCTCACTGTCAGACAGGAAAGGAAATGAATTTTATTTAAAGAAAACTTCTTATAATCAAGTCAAAATATCAGTGGGGTCCGTAGGCTGAGTAAGAGAAAGAGAACTTCAGAGTCATAACTAAAAGCAGCAACTGAGAAAAAAAAATTCTTTTCTACAATTACCACTTTTGTAGCTAATTATTGTAACCACAGATTCTTTTCCTTGAGAAGAAACTTGAATTCAATTTTAGGGGTGCTGATGTATGTAGGTGTGGAGTATACTGCATCTGTATATGGTGGATACTCTATGGCTGGTTCACACCACACTAGATCAGGATAAGATGGTTGCTCATTTGTTGCTCAGCTTGTGGGAATACGGTCATTGCCCCTTATACCAAGCCATGGTGATTTATTTATTTGAAGACATAGCTACCATGTTTTATTTATTTATGCAGCATGAACCCCACTTACATATGTGCCATAATGAAGGGCAGATTTATCCTTACTCACAAGATCTTGGCTGAGACAGTTTTTCTACACTCATTTTAGAAATTTTCATTCAAAACAAGAAGAATCCACTTCCAAAGCAAAAAGAATCCATTCCAAGGAGAATATGTGATGTTCCCCCATGGCATGCCATCATTCTTTCACAATAGAAGTGCAAGCTCTATTTCAGGGCAAAACAAGCTGTTTTTTAAGAGTTAAATTCCATTCCAAATCTGCTCTGAATCCCTCAATTATGAACCGCTCCAGTAGATATAATTTCCCATTAAGGAGACCTCTGTATTAAATGGGTAGATGCATTTAACTATCATGTCTTGTTGTTTGGCCTAGGTAGCTACTAAATCACAATCCACACACCCTCTGTGCTCCTTAACTTTCTTGTCTGCATTTTTTCAGAACATCGGATTTTGCTGAAAAAGAAATCTCAATCCTGCAATGTGCTTCAAGTAAGGGAACAGGGATTAACTGGTTTAAAACATGTATAATGAGAGCATTTGGAAACATAACACAAACGGGAAAAACCTCTCAGTTGCCGCATTTTCAATGATCCAGCACTAATTACAGCTTCATCTTTAAAAACATGCCTCCACCCATATTTGGCTCAGAGAGGCCTTTGTGGTAGGAACACAAATGCCAGGGCAGTAAAGAACTAAAAGATCCATCTGCTGCCCTGATTCAGCTGTGGCATTGGCTTGGTTTCCTTGTTTTCCACGATTCCCAGCAGAAGTCTGTGTTCGAAGTTAATCTCCGTCACACCAAGGATGACTTTATCATAGATACTATACATGGGTCAACATAGCATTGTTAGAGACCCCACATACCCACTTTACAGAAACCAGACCATAGCTGCAACTCCAGCTGCTACACCCCCCCTCTGACCCCCAAACTAAGCAAACTGACACGCCACATAGCCAGAGGCCCAAGAGAATGTCACATCACAGCCTTCCACCCAGGATACTACATCATGGAACTCAGGAGATTACAACACAAAACCTCAGGAGGTTGCAACACAGACAACGACCCAGGAGATAACAGCACAAGACCCAGGATGTCACAACAATAAAACTCAGAAGGTCATCACACAGCCCACTACCCAGGTAGCTACAACACAAAAGGCCGAAGGACACACAGCCACTACCTCAGCCACACAGGCTCTTACGAAAAAGCCAACCAATCAGCAAACATTTTATTTTATTTATTTTTATTTATTTTATTGGACTTATGTGCCGCCCCATCTCTGAAGACTCGGGGCGGCTCACAGCTAAAACATACATATACAATAAATAATTAAAAAGAATTATTATAAAGTCCAATAATACCAAATTTAAAATTTAAAACTATCCCATACCCCCGTGAGGCAGTCACAGCCCGATTTGGTCAAATAGCCAGGTCTTCAAATCGTGGCGGAAGGTGCGGAGGTCAGGGGCCAGACAGAGGTCCAGAGGCAGCTGGTTCCATAAGTCGGGGATGGCCACAGAATAGGCTCACCACCGGGGGACCGCCAGCCAACATTGGCTTGCCGATGGGACCCCGAGGAGCCCCTGCCTGTGTGTCTGTACAGGGCGGTTGGCACTCGATATCGGCAAGAGTCGCTGCCTTAGATATTGCGGACCCATGTCGTGTAGGACTTTGAATGTTAAAACCAAAACCTTGAATCTCACCCGGAGTGCAACTGGCAACCAATGCAGGCTGTGCAGGAGGGGGGTAATATGGGAGAATCAGGTAACTCATATCACCACCCATGCGGCCGCATTCTGCACCAGTTGCAATCTCCGGATGGTATGCAAGGGCAGTTCTAAATAGAGGGCATTGCAGTAGTCAAGTCGAGAAGTAACAAGGGCATGAGTGACTGTACACAGGGCATCTCAGTCCAGAAACGGGCAAAGCTGGCGAACCAGCTGGACCTGGGCAAAGGCCCCCCTGGCGATGGCCCCCACCTGCTCCTCCAACTGGAGCAGCGCATCCAGGAGGACCCCCAGGTTTTGCGCCCTATCCACAGGGGGCAAAATCACTCCCCCTATGGTCAGCAATGGACATTCCTGACTGGACCGAGATGCTGGTATGTACAGCCACTCAGTCTTGGCCGGGTTGAGCCAAAGCATGTTTCTGCCCATCCAGATCCATACTGCATCCAGACAACGGGTCATCATGGAGAGGGCATCACTGATCTGGTTTGGGGTGGAGATGTATAACTGGGTATCATCAGCGTACTGATGATACCTCACCCCAAAACCACGAATGATCTCACCCAGCGGTTTCATGTAGATATTAAATAAAAGGGGGGAGAGGACCAACCCCTGAGGGACCCCACAAGTGAGTGCTCTCAAGGCCAACCTCTGTCCCCTTGTCAACACTGATTGCGACCGCCCCGAGAGGTAGGAGGAGAGCCACTGAAGAACAGTGGCCCCCACTCCCAGCCCCTCAAGGCGTTGCAAAAGGATACCATGGTCAATGGTATCGAAAGCCGCTGAGAGGTCTAATAGGACCAGGACAGAGGAAAAACCCCTGTCCCGGGTCCTCCAGAGATCATCCATCAGTGCGACCAATGCTGTCTCCGTGCTGAAACTGGGCCAGAAGCCCGATTGGTATGGATCTAGGTAGTCTGCTTCATCCAGGAAGAGTGGAAACTGCTGAGCCACCGCACTCTCGACAACCTTCGCCAGAAAACGAAGGTTGGAGACTGGACGGAAGTTGTCTAACACAGTCGGGTCCAGGGCAGGCTTCTTCAGGAGGGATCTCACCACCGCCTCTTTCAAGGTGGAGGGAAAGACACCCTCCCTTAACGAAACATTGACCACTGCCCGGAGCCAACCTCAGGTGACCTCCCTGGTGGCATAAGCCAACCAGAAAGGGCATGGATCCAACAAACATGTGGTGGAACTCAGATGCCACATAATCCTGTCCACTTCATCCTCGGAAACAGGATCGAACTCAGCCCAGATCACATCAGCCAGACTACTTGCACCCTGATCCTCAGACCACTGCAAGGTGGAACACAACCCGCCCTGAATCCATGCGATCTTATCAGACAGATATTGACCAAATTCCTCAGCTCTTCCCCAAAGAGGGTCCACCGCATCCCCCGGATGCAGGAGAGAGTGGGTGGCCCTAAACAGGGTGGCTGGGCGGTTATCTGTGGACACTATGAGGGCAGAGAGATAAGACCTTTTTGCCACCCTCATAGCTACCAGGTAAGTCCTAATATGGGCTCTTAGCTGGGTTCAATCGGATTGGGAGCAGGTGGCCCTCCACCTGCTCTCCAAACCCTTCTGACGGTGCTTCATCTCCCGGAGCTCCTCAGTATACCAAGGAGCCACCCGGGATCCACGGTGTGTGAGGGGATGCGTGGGGACAACCCTGTCGCGGGCGGCCATAGCAGCTTGTTGCCAGGTGGCCGCCAGGTCCTCAGCAGAGTTGTGGGCAAGGGAAGTGGGGAAAGACCCCACTTCCCAGCAGTTGGGAGCAGCCTGTTGGAAGACCAGCCACAGGAGATAGTGATCAGACCATGGGACGGGCAGTGTCATACAGCTGGCCTGCCCTCTATCACTATGCCACTGTTCTGAGACAAAAACTAGGTCAAGGGTGTTTTCCCCCTCGTGAGTCGGGCCCTGAATCAACCCCATGGAGGCCATGAATTCCTGGGCCAAACCCGACACCCCCCCCAGGGAAGGCAGATTGAAATCACCCAGGACCATAAGCCCTGGGAAATCCACTGCCACCCCTGAGAGGATATCAAGAAACCCAGGCAGGGTTGCTGCCACACAGCTGGGGGAAAGGTTTGTCAGCAGCAAGCCCACCCGACCACCAGGCCCCCACCTCAGGAGAAGGGTTTCACTTCTGCCTATCTCAGGAACAGCGACCTCCCTTGGCATCCGGGTCTCCTGAATAACCACAGCCACTCCACCACCCCTCCCCTGAGCCCGTGGCCAGTGCAAAATCTGAAAACCTGGGGTGCATAAATCAACCAGAGGGACTCCTCCCTCCGGCCCCAACCAGGTCTCGGTGATGCAAGCCAGGTCCTCAGCCTCCTCCTCAATCACCTCACGAAGGAGGGCAGACTTATTAGCCACGGACCTGGCATTAAAATACACCAGCCTGAGCCCCGGGGTCCCTGTTCCCCTGCCCCCAGGGGAGGAGGTCATAGGGTCAGAGCGCGCCACTGCTCGAAGATAGCGAGAGCACGCTCCCAACACATGATCTGGCCCTATGCCTCGTCGTCTCCTGTTGATCCCAACCACCCTGGGGATCGCAATCCCCGGCCCGCACTCCAGGCCCCCACCAGCCCCCAACCCCTGCCCCCCACCACGAATTGGGCTGCAATCCACACTCCCGGCATCAACTCCATCAACCAATCAAGAAGCAACAACACAGCCAACAACACAGCCAACCAATCAGCAAACACCAATTCCATCAACCAATCAAGAAGTGACAACACAGCCAACAACACAGTCAACCAACCCGCTTACAGCAGAGCAGCACACCACACCTCCCCTCCAGTATTTATAGAAAGAAGGCAGCTCAGATCACGCTTTGCTGGCACAAGCACAAAGCCGAAGACACCAGCCTGAAGATGGCGAGTGGGATCTCGTCAAAACGTCGCCAAGGTATTCTCAATCTTACACGGGACAAGACCCGAATACACCAAGACCTACATATATATATATATACATACATACACACACACACATATATCTGAACTGGACTGTGTTGTTTCTCCATGTCATATAATATAAGTGGGTATAAACATAAGTATGTATGTATGTTTGTATGTATGTATGTATGTATGTATGTATGTATGTATGTATGTATGTATCAGTGGTGGGATTCAGCTAGTTCTAGCTGGTTCGGGTGAACCAGTAGGAAAAATTCTGGCTGGCCCTGCCCCTGCCCGCCCTGCTTCTTCCAGGAGTCCCCACTGCCCTAGGGAGGCCCACTAGGCCGAAAACTGGGTGTGGGGGGGGTGCGGCACCCCCCACCCCGCTCTTGCTCCCAGGGGTCTGCAGGGAGGCCTACTAGGCTGCATGACTGGGAACTGTGATGATCAGCTGGGAGGCAGCAATAGACCATCAGCCCCATCAGCTGGGAGACTAATCAGTCAGTTCAGTCAGACCTACAACTTTGGGAGATCTTTTTTCCCCCAAGAAGTTGGAAGTCTGACTGAACCTTTTTTAAACTGATAGTGACATGGTCTTTTTTTGTTGCCCTGCACGGAGGAGAAAGGAGCTGAAAAGCAGGTTAGTGAGAGAATGGTGGGTGTTCTGGAACGGGATGGAAGTAAGGGTTTTGCATTATAATGCAAAGTCCCATTTCCACCCCATTTCAAAATAATGATAATGCAATATCCTCATTTCCACCACATTTCAGAACACCCATAATTTCCTCACTAACCTGCTTTCCAGCTCCATTCTCCTCTGTGCAGGGCAACAAAAGAAGACCATGTGACTACCAGTTTAAAAATGGTTCAGTCAGAAGCCTGGAACTCAGGACAGCCTACAGAGTTGCCCCTGCATGGCCCCATGGGAGTCTGACAACCAATCAGAATACAAGCTCAAATTCAAATCTCAACAGAGGGTATAAAACCAGGCACTTTCAGCCCTCCTTCTTCTTTTCCTTCACCTTGAAGCATGTGATCATCCTTTTCACTTTGGAGCTCCAAGCCATGTGGTCCTGTCCACCATTAAACCATCTTTCCAAACAGCCTCCATGTTTCCAGGGTCTTTTTCCCCACTTGGAACTGAACCCATAAGGATAATTCTTCCAACATGACATTTATATATTATATATGATCCATGTAGAAAACAACATATGGGATTTGATGCAATGCATTTTAATAACATACAGAAGCTGACACAAACTGGAAAACAATCTTACCCTGTTCCAGTGCCTTCCTGAACTGCAGCTAGATCCAATGCAATATCATTATTCCAGTTCAGGCTTTTTTCCTGCAATTTCAGAAATTTCAGAAAATCACAGAAAAAAGAGATTATACAGTATGAAACTATTTGTAGCAATCCCTTATGGTGTCTCCTTAAAAGCAAAACAAACTGATATTCTGGGCAATCTGAAATACTATCGTGTCATGCAAGGGTGGGAAATTCCAAAAATGAGCTCATTTCATGTCATTACTGGCTTAATTTCAAAACTCTCATACAAGAAATCAGTGCTCAGAGTTATCAGTTCCTTGCTGCCTGCTGCAATTGTGGGAAGTGGAAAGAGAGTGCCAGGGAATGAAGCAGCATTTGAGTAGAATAGAGATCTGGGTCCCACACTTATTTTTACTGAATCTAACAACTACTTGTTTTACAGACAAGTAGTGCAGCCTCCAACAGATTATCTTTGAAGGAATGTGGCTTTGCTATGCAAAGATTTCCCAGCAAATAAGAAATTATATTTCTATAGGGCATATGATGCCCTTCTAAATATTTACATTTTTAATATTTCACAAAATAACTGGTAGATTACTACAGAGAGTTCATGGCATCAACTTTAATTTTAAAATATATGTGATTAAAACAAACACACATATGCTATAAATGTACCAGTTAAAACATTGGATTAGGACCAGCAAGACTAAGATGCCAAGTGTACTACCAGCCAGGCTGATTTTGGGCCAACTATAGTCTTGCAGCCAAAATTATCCCACAGAGTTGTTATGAGTAGAAATTGGAGGACCGAATATGTACACTGCCTTGAGCTGTCGCCCCAAAGGTGGGATATAAATCTAGGCAAACAGTGGGATATACATCAGATGGAAAAGAAAGAAATAAGGTAGACTGATTTTGTTCCAAAAACTATGTAACAACACATTTGGAGGGAAACTCTTTTCTTTAGGGGACTGTAAATGATGGAATAACCTCTTTACAGTATACTCATCAAAATTATGATTACGTATAAAATATGAAAGAATAAGGGCTACGTATGAATCAGAATCACCTAAGAATTAGAGCAGTGGAATAAATGGTGAAATTTTGGAAACAGATAAAAAATTTAGAAAGTGGGGGGTTTGAAACAAAAGTAAGACTATTAAAAATATCAGTAAAAATAAGTCCGAACAAATTAGTTTAACAAAATAAAAAGTGATAATGTATGATATTGTAAAAATGCTTGAAATTACTTAAATATGGTATGTTATTTCTAGGTTTAATGGTTTCTTGAAAAAAAGGTTTCCTTGAAATATGCTGACAGATAAATTGTTCCCACCATTCCCCAAATTAGATATGCCACATCTGGATTGCAAAAATTTATATTCCCATTAGATGGCAGCAACCACAACCAATTGCTGCCATCTAGTGGTCACTGGATTTTTGCATCTCAAATATGGTATATATCTACCAAAACCACAATTGATGATTTATATTTGGACTTATAAATTAAAGTGGTGGACTTGATAATGTTCTTGGATCAATACAATCTTTAGACAGTTTGAATCACGTTTTGGAACCAGAAGTAATTAATTAATTAATTTTTGATTAAAACAAACACACATATACTATAAATGTACCAGTTAAGACACTGGATTAGGACCAGCAATTTATTAATTACAGGCTGTTTCATAGAACATTTGGCCCAAGCTGCTGGTTGAGTTCATGAGTTATGTTGCTTTTTAAATAAAAAATCTTTTGATAAGATGTATAACAAACAACAGGATCACCACAAACATCAAAACATGTAGTAGTTAATGCAGGTCAGAGCCACCACGTTTACCAACTCCCACCTTTGTTTGATCCTCTATCATTTTTTCCTTTCCAAGCAGCTGTGGAAGGGTAAAAATAAATGGAATTCCTAGAACAAGCCCTCTTTTTAAGGAGGCATTTTTCTAGCGAAGAAGATGGTTTAATCCTTCATCTGTGATCAAATGTCACAGTTGTCTGAAGGTTAATTTAGACCTGAACAACTCTTTTGGATTAAAGCCAGTTCCAGCCCTGATACAGACTTGTTATGATATTTCACACAACACTTTAATCTCCCTCATAATGAGGTTAAGCATATAGTGCAAACACATCTCTTGAACTGACTTAAGGTGGAATCTCCACCTGTATTGAAATTCAGAAAACTCTGCATATTTAGCCAAACCTCTATGCACTGCTTGAGTTCAATGTAAATCAACAATAATCTTATTTAAACTTTTTCAGCTGTATGGAACTTCATGCCAAGATAAATAAAATCATAATACAATAGTTTGAGCCTGTGGAATTAAGTGGAAAGCCTTATGAAGAGATTCTGAGACATCTTTCGTAAGTCCTTCAATGAATCCAGATTTTTTTATACCTTTTCTAAAGGCTGTAGATGGTATTAATCAGAATTTTTCATACTGTGACACTGGAATTTGGAGAAATTGCATGTGAGTGCTGTATATGTGATCTGGATTTCTATTCTGATTTCACACATGGGAATGAGAATAACTAGATGGTCAACCATGAAATAGGCAATGTCTCAAAACGTCTGCTACTAACTTCACTAAGAGTTACAGCCAAAGATAAACAGAAGTGTGATATCAAATCCTACTAAAAATGCCCTTGGCTGCTAGACAAGGGCTTTCTGTCCAGCTCACTTCCATTCCTTACTCCATCACAAAGCACACTGAAATCATTCTGATTTCTTTCAGCTTTGAAATATAGGGAGCAGGTGGACCAAACAGTGAACTAATCTGTGCCCTTTCAGCTAACCTGTGGAACAGTACAAAAAATGTAATTTGTTCAATGACCAGCTTGAACTGCTACAGTTCCTGGAGCAACAAAAAAAACTCTCTCCCCCATTCTATGCAGAAAAGATAAATTGCAGGATTCTTACCCCATGAATATTTCTAGAATACTTTATGTGCATTTCTTTGTTTGTTTTCAGTAAAACCTAATCATTTGCTATAAAAGAATAACTGTGAACATACCAAACCACCGATGTGTTGCTGCACTGGAAAACCCTTTATTACACATGGATAATATGCTAGCAGTTTTAAAACAAGACAAGTGGACAACATCAAAACTGACACCAGCCAGAGCTTAAAACAACTCAAATCAAAAGCAGTGCAAGATCAGAAAATGTGGAGAGACCTGACCCATAGAATTGCCAAGAGTCAAACATGACTGAATGGATACCCTCACCATCATGCAGAAATAGCGGCTAGAGGGGAAGAGAAGAAGAAATGTGTTCTAAACAGGCATAAGGTATACGATATTGTGGCTTCAGTTGTAAGTTAGAACTGAAGAAGTTTCTTGGATGAGAAGCAAAATGCTTTCAAAGAAAAGAAATCCAAGGAAGTCCAGTTGCTTTTTGGAAAAAGCATCTTTGGGACATCTCTCTTTAAATTGATTCTATCTGATAGTGGTTAAGAAAGTGAGGTTTTTGTGATGTTCATTACAAGTTGCATTTTGGTTCTAAGGATGATTGAAATCCCTTGATTCCAAGCTGTTCAATTCAGAAGTCAACCACAAAACCCACAATTTTTGCAGTCATCCCATGAGAAACAGTTATCTAGAGTGCACATGGGCAATTTCATAGTCTGTCAGGATTCCGGCAGTTACCCCAATTAAATCATGAGCCTCAAGACAAACTTCCAAAACTTCAAAGGATTTATTGGGAGTTAACATGTCTGGCACTGCCTGGGTGTAGCCAACTCTGAGACACATAATTTTTTTTTTTAAATTACATTTATATGCCGCCCTTCTCCAAAGACTCAGGGTGGCTTACAATTTTTTGGAGCACAACCCAATGCGCTCAGCAATAGCCTTCATTCCATTGTATATGCCTGCTTATTACTAAGCGGCATTTTTACAAGGTCAGCTAATTGCCCCCAACAATCTTGGGTCCTCGATTTACCTACCCCGAGAGGATGGAAGGCTGAGTCAACCTTGAGCCTGGTGGGATTTGAGCCTACAGTAATTGTAGACAGCTGGATCTTAAGAGCAGGCATTTAACAGCCTGAGCCACCAAAGCTCAGTAATTCATTGTCATCCTTGACCCTGGTTTTCCCCTTCCCTGGGTGTATCATAATTCATATTCTCCAATGAGACACATCCATAGTCAAGAGTCATCAATCATGTTCTCCAGTTAGACTTTTTAATGGCAGAAACTTCAGTTACCTAGTTATTATCTCTGAAAAACTATGTATGGAATTCACTTTCAATTTCCAAGCTTCTGCACTGCTCTTTCAAACCCCTTTCCCCCTTCTCTTTCTGTTGGCAACTCTAAAATGACCATAGAGATATTTTATGAGTTGACATGGTGTCTCCTTGGTTGGTCAGACTCTGCCAACCAAAATGCTATGCCGAACAGCAATCTCCACCACAATTCTGTCTCTACTCCTTCAGGGTTATGTAGTTCACCATTGAATATCACCTGGACACTATGGCTCCCAACATGAAAATTTTCATAAAAAGTGAGATTGTACAATGAATTGCTGAACAATGAAATGTTTTTGAAGAAAAAATATTTTACATATATTCAGAAACACTGGGAATGGTTTTATTCTAGATCAGTCCTGGGGTTCATTTACTTCCCATCTCCAGTTCAAGACTTTCCAGGTACTTTCTGAAACTAGGGTCTTTGCATGCAAAGAACATCCTGGCAGAGCGAGTGGCATAAACCTGGCATGGAAAAGATGTTCCATGCTGTGTGGAGCAAAATCCTGAGGCTGGATGTTTCTGAAATGTTCATTGCTTACTACTTTTGAAGGATGTTCCTTCAAATATAAGGGGGAAAAAAGCAACAAACCCCTTTCCAAGAATTTTGTTATGTACAAAATAGAATTGATCTTGTGCTTGACTTGCTCTGAAAATTGCATTTCTGCTGTCCATTTATGTCTATTAATTGAACATCTAGCTCAAGCAAAGATCTGTTTAAATTCTTGATCAATCCACCTTCAGAAGGCTGCCAGATCAATAGAATTCTAATTGAATAAGAGGTATTTGGGGAGAGAATTCCTTCTTATCAAAAAGTTATCTGCTGACTAAGATTAACTCTTTTGGTAGATAGAGGAACAGTGTCAAAATCGTAAAATACTTATACTCATTTTCCATCATTTTTGGATTTTCTAGTCACACAATCTTCCACTTCCCAGCAAAGTAAGGATTGGACACCAGCAGCCTCTATCTGCTTCATGTGTAACGAACTATAAAATTGCTCTGTCTAAGATCTATATAATGTTTAAAAAGCATCCTAAACGGGGTACCATTAAACATTATGAGAAATAGACCACAAAATACAATATCTATAACATATGAAAAGGGAAAGTTTCATTTATTATATATGGCATTCATTATATATGGCATCCAATTCCTGAGCAGAAGAAGTAACACAATCAAAAACACTAATCTGACATACAAGGGTGTCTGCATGATCTCACTGCTTTATTAGTAGGATAAAACATCTTTGCAGCATCATACCTCAAAATCCATCTTACCCAACAAAGAGACTTGTAGAAGCATTGGGACTAAAATTCCCCAAGGCTATCCTTACCAGCCTTTGATCCCACATTCCTTTGGTGGCAAGGAACTCCTTTTTTCTTCCTTATAAACATTATTCCATAGTGGGTTTAATAAGGTCTATATTAGTGTTTGTGAAATAATGCCACTAGTTCAGCTAGTCTTACACTTTGGCCTCTGCTATTTTCTTTAATAGATATTCTATCTCTTACAAGACTATTCTTTGGGTTTTGTCACTTAGGGTTTCCCATTGTAATACTGTGGTTGTGAGTTTTATTTCCAGCATCGAGATTTACTACTGTACTCTATTAAATCTCATTAACTTTCTACCCACAAATTCCTCCAATATAGGCTCATAAAATTCATTCTATGCTCTAATGGCCCATTGGACCACCCTCACTCATGATGACAAAATCTTGCTTTTGGCCAAATTATCATAACTCTTATTTAGCCATGTGTGAAATTCATTTTGGAGAAACATTGGATTCACTGAAGAATAGAAAAGTGCATAAAAAACTGGAGTTGGATCATAGCAACAAGGATTCATTAAGGACATCTCTAATGTCAGCTTACTGGGTTTGATTCAGATTTAGATCTAATTAGAGAAGAAGCTTTAATTTTACTGGGTCTCCTCCAGGTATGACTAAGATTAAGTTGAACTCACTGCTTGGCCTTGAGCCACTGTCTGTGTTTTCTCAATCCCAGTTTTCCAGCAATGATAATAATGTAATATACTACTATATAAATGATAAGAAATACCTGCATATTTGGAAGTAGGGAAGATTCACATATAATTTTTAAAAGGAAGGGGAAAGATATGGGGAAAGCTGTAGGAAAGACATAATTTTTTAACCAGTAACATGGAAAGCTGATCTATACTGTATGTTTTGTTCTACTATAAGCTTCTTTTGAGCATAGTATAAATCCCATGTTATTATTACTTCACATAAATAAAAATGTGTTATAAAATATTGAAAACAAATGCCAGAATGAAACAAACATGCAAACAAAAAAGTTTTGTTAGAATGAGAGTCTTGCAATGCATTTTGGGGGAGGAAACCCCTGAAATTGGTGAGGCAAGGGTTGGTACCTTCCAATGATTTTTTGCCTAACTAGCTTTCTCTGACTGATGAAGTTCCTTGGATGTCCGAAACTAGTAAAAAATTAGTCCAGTTGCCATGATTCAACCTCTAGACACCTTTGCCTGGATGATAGAGAGTTTTCGTCAACACAGAACAAAAGTAATAATAAGGAAAAGTAGGCTGCTGCTTAGGTGAAGAAAAAACAGTAAATGCTTAACAGAGGAGGAAGAGGAGGAGGAAGGAGAGGAGGAAGAGGTGCCATATCCTTACTGATAGCTGTTGCTAGAAGACAGAAAAGATATCCTCATATCATGAGGATATCCTACATCCTCATATCACATTCTGGTGAGAGAGAAGTTCCGTGAAAATGGGCTTGAGCATGAGTCCAAAAGCTCTTGTCCTGGTGACTGACCCAAATTGGATGCTACAGAAAAGATAAGATCAATCTTGGCAGAAGGGAGAAACTCTGTAGATAAGCTCAGAGCTCTTGTTTCAAGGTTTTACTAAATTAAGCTCCTCAATTATCATAATTAGGATTCCCCTTTCCCTACTTTTACTGCTTTTCTAAGAATAAGATATAGACATACATTAAATCAAACAGAGCTCTCTTGTTTCTGGTCACCAATATCTTTGCTCATAATTCACTTGATATAAATGTAGACTGACTCACTGAGAGGGAACCATGTTTGAAAAGGCTGCTAATATGCCCTAATGAATACATTAGTCTTAAAAAGTAATACAGTGTCTTTTGCTTCTTGTTTCCTCCACCAAAAATTGTCCCAATATGTTGACATTCTTGCAAGAAGTCTTCTTCAATGGTTCACTGTTCCCTTTCCTTCTATGTCTCTTTATTTTTAATTGCTTGCATCACCAGTTGCACTGTAGGGGGTGGGGGAGATAGATCCAAAAACAACAATTTAAAAAACAAATATTTAGTTCATTGTTAGAACCATCACAGCATATGAGAATAGAGACATTTACTCATCTTCTGCCAGATACAGGATGTTTGAATACAATGGCTTGAACACAAAAACTTGGCAGACTTTATTTGATTTAAAAGCAAAATACAGTTACTAGATACAAATCAACTAAATATTTTTTCAATGGGAGTCTGTGGAAATCTAGAAGAACTGACAATCAAGATGTATTTTATTTAGAAAAAAAGCCATACCAAGACTATATTTAGAATCCTAGATCCTAAAACTCAATCAGTTGCCTGTAAAATGTATGCAGATCAGATAACTACATCTACACTCTGGTAGTCACTCCTGTGGCTATACATTTTATACATTTTAAGACACTAAAGAGAAAACAGCGTTTCACTTTTTTTTAGCAGTATGCATTGGGTTGATTGTTACTGAATGAATGGATTCCATATCAATTCTCAATCACATAGGCAATGGCCTGAGGAAAAACTGCAAATAGACAAGGCAGCATACAAAGCAACAAAATAATCTAAAGGAAGCAGCTTTCAAATAATGATCCAGTTTGAAATTAGAACAAACCTCATTATGACTACAAGGAGATTTGGATACTGTAGGGACTTGTTTGGGAGACACCCTGCTGTAGCCATCTGGATTGCAATATGTCTTCTTCATTTCCTTCAGGTTTCCTGATTGGTTACCTTGCTGTAGTCTAATGAGTATGAGAGAATGAAAGATTCTGTATATGTGTATGGTGTGGAAATGAAAGTAAAGGAAAGCCTTGCTATATTGCAATCAACAAAACTAGGAGCTTAACAAATAATTCTTTGCAGGATGCAATCTGATCAGAGGTTTATTCTTTCAAGCTTTTGGACCCATGCTGGAGCAGGAGCCATGCTGGTGAGACAGAAGTTCCCTGGAGATGGGCTCCAGCATGAGTCCAAAAGTCCAGAGGAAGAATAAACCTCTGGTCCCGGTGACTGACTCAGAATAGGTCCTGCAATATTATCCTGGGGCAGGCATATTTGCCTTCATTTGAGAAATAATTCTTTGTGTATTGTGTTTAATTTAATATGTATTATTCACTTATATAGTAAACATTGATAACTCACTGGGAGATATGTGAGTGCATTCCCCACATAAATTCCTAACCATTGACTAAGGCTGCATCTCCAGAAATCTCAAGATGCCCATTTCAACTGTTCCTGAGCCATTAAGCTTTGTAAGAGGGGAAAGCTGGTGATGTCTGCCATAAAGAGTATCTCAAGGAAGAATGGTTGACTCTAAATGTAGTATAAGACCTAAGGGTGGAGAATCTGGCAGGCAGTGGTCACATTATTGGCAATTGCAGTAGATTTTTTTAAAAAATCTGGAGGTGGCCTATGAGAAATGGGGACATCCACAGGCCAAAAGAGAAGGAGAATTCACCCTGACTCACTGTATCAGGGAGATGAGCATCATAGAAATTTAATAAATAAAATAAAGAGGACACGATATTCAGACATGTCCTTTGATGCTTTTGATCTATTTGCCACATCCATCTTGGGGCCAATGCTGACCTGGATGACAGAATTGGTGGAAATATCTGGAGTTTCTTGGCACTCTGCTTTTTTATTTACAAATGGAGGGAGGAAATAGAAACTCCTCTGGAAAGGAGTGCTGAGTATTAAAAAACAAGCAGCTTAGAACTGAGAAGGGGCCAATTTGTTTGTTCCATATGTAGCTGCTAAACAATAAGTAGAAAATGCCTGGAGAAAATTGATGCTTTATTAATCGAGAAAAAGCTTCCTCAGCAACAAGTGTCAGAACAAATCCAAACTTTGACAGCTCTTGAAATACCTTAATATGCATGGAACAAGACTTAGAATTACAAGATGAATTGAGGAACACTGTACAAAATTTAACAACCCAAATTAATGCTCTTAAGGTCACCTTAAGAGACATTGTAAAAGACTCAGTTCACATTAAAACCAATAACCTGTATAAAGTGTGTGGGTGTGGGGGAACTTTAGGACAAAAAAAGTGCAAATTGCACTTCTAGCCATTGAGATAAATGATGTGGGTTTTGATACATTTTGTTGTGAGGATGAATGTTGGGATGATAATTGTTGCAACTCTATTAGGTCAGCAGTCATTAGAAAATTATTACTGTTAAAACATGTTCCACTCAATATAATGTCTGAGAGAAGGATTGAAAAGTGATTACAGGATAATGCATATTGCAATGTCCCTTACTGGAACTGAATTGCATCAAATCATTAGAAAATCTGTGACCATTGAAGAAAGATTTTTAGAGTGGTGGACGGGGTCTTTTAAAGGTTGCCATACAATATTATTTATGTTATAAATGAGTCGAGGGTGATTTCAGTATGCCCTCAAATCAGTAAGCCCTTAAAATATTATTAAATGGACAGGATCTATCTTGGGAGGATCACTGAAATCAAAAGTCCCAATAGTTACCAGGTAATTTGTGATAACAGCAAAAATTTGTTTTGTTAATAGATATTTGTAGGGATATTTTGCTCCCACACCACATGGGCATTCCAAGACATCTTTATTTAGGGATTCCAATGTAGATTTGCAAACCACATGAAAAGAATATTTGACTATGAGACTATTCCATCCTATTTTCCTGTCCATCTCAATGCCTTATGTGAAAGTATTCAAAAAACTCAGCAATATCATGATTTGCTGAGGAATGAAATTAAACAAAGAAAAATGGCTAATTCAGGAACAAAAAATATTTGGGACAACTGAAGACACTTACAGTGATCTAATGGTGGAAAGAGGTTAGGGTAGAAGTGACAAAAATAAGTTGAGAATCCTATCACAAAAAAAGGAAGCTGTGGTGAAATTTTGGGAAAGCAAGAGGAGGTATGGCAAAATGAGATGGAAAATGATTGTGAGAATTGAAGAAAGAACTAATGAAAACTTAACACAAAAGAGAATGAATACAATCAGGGAGAAGACATTAAGATCAGAATTGAAATAAATTACTCTTTAGAGGATGCAGATCTTACCTGCCTTTTAATCTCTGGAACCCTTATTTGGCAGTCAGTCTAGCAATTTTTTTGTAAATAAAGAAGTCACTTTGATCAGCTCATGGTGTCATTCTGGTTCCTTGTGCCTGGCACCTCTGTATTATTTGGCAAATAAGAAACATGTTTATTTATTTAGCAAATTTATATAGTCACCCAGCTCACAAAACATGACTTTGGGCATGGTACAATATATAAAAACAATAAAAATTCTAAAATAGAAAAACAAATAAAAGAGCAGGAAAACAGAAAACAGAAAACTTGTTTGTATTTGTCACTTCTTGAGACGGACAGATACAGAAATCAAATGAATGAATGAATGAATATCCAAGATAGCAAGCAAAATTAACATCAGTTGGGATCACACTGGCTCATCTGGGCCCCCAGGGTTGGTTGAAAAAAACCTTTCCAGAAAGTAACAGAGATGGGCTATTATCATCTCAGGGCAATGATGTTTCAGAGGGTGGGCACCACAGCAGAAAAGGCACACTGTCTGGACCCTGCCAGATGGAACTCCTTAGCAGCTGGACCAACAGCATACCTCTCCTACTTGTCCTGATGGGATTGGTAGATGTACAAGAGGTTATCCCTCAGATAAGCTGGTCCCATGTTGTGTAGGTCTTTAAAGGTCAAAATCAGCACCTTAAATTGCATCACATTATTTTCTAATGTGGGTTAATTGAAATAGTTTTTGGAGATTGGAAAAATAACATTTGGATAAAAATTCTTAATTTGAGAGCTCGAGTAGGAAAATTATATGATGGATGGATGTGCCACCAAGTGTCTGCATAGTCAGGACACCAGAGTACCCTTCTGGTCACATACCATTTAGTTTCTGGATGTTTGTCAATGATATGATTGTTTTATGGACTAATGAAAATGCACAACAGGAACTACTCTCAACTGACATACTTTTGTATATCAGACCCATTTAGCTTTGTATGTGTGCCAAAATCAAACTAATCATAAAAAGAGTAGACTCAGTTTGTGATACACAGTGGGTAATCAGACAGGTTATTTAACCATATTAGAACACAGGATGGAATATTAACAGAAGGTGGAGCCATTACAAAATTAATTCTTAGGCTTAGTTTTGGGAATGCTGAAAATGTGGGGGAAAGGAAAAACTTCAAATCTGTCTTCATTGGGTTAGGTATAAAATAAAGCAGAAATGGCTTTATAAGGTTTTTTTTTTACAATTCTGTTACATTAACCATAACCATATTAAAATACTTCCCAAGAGTCTTAGCCTGCAATTTGGCAGATTGAATCTCACCAGGCTCAAGATTGACTCAGACTTCCATCCTTCCAAGGTGGGTAAAATGAGGACCCAAATTGTTTGGGGCAATATGCTGACTCTGTGAACCACTTAGAGAGGGCTGTAAAGCACTATGAATAGTATATAAGTCTAAGTGCTATTGCTATCTCCTGTTTTCTAATTTTGACAGAACATCCTAAACTGATATTACAGAATTGTGGGGACCAAATGTGTTATCTCAGACTGCAAAAATAGACAAAGAGATACTGAACTTGTTATTTATTTACTTAATTTATATTGCCACCTACCTTACCTACATGACTCTGGGTGGTCATAGCATTAAAATAACAAAAAACAAACAATTAAAATAATTAAAAATCAAAACAATTAAAATACAATTTAAAACAGTTTTAAAACTGTTTTTGTTAAGTTTGCATGAAGAGTCAGACGCGAAGAGCTTCAGTGAAGAGTTTATTCAGTGACTACAGCTCGAATGGACCCGAGTTGGCTGGGCTACGGCTGCCTCTTATAGCCTGCAGCCGTAGTTGCCAGCCAATGGGAGTGCAGGGTTTCTTCCCGCACTATTTAAACCAATACCATTTGACATTTTACAAGAACAGTTCAAATAAACCAATAACATTCAAACCTACATACATAACACCCTCCCACTAGGTTCAGTCCATACCAAACCCCAACCTATCTAATGTATTCCTTTAAATAGGTGGGGCTCTTACGTGCGTTGAGACCTTCGTGGTTCAGAAGTTTTAACGTTCTCACCCAGTGAGAGGGAAATGTGTCTGCTGACATTTCCCTGTTGGGACTTCCTGTGAAAGGAGACCCTGTTAGACTGTTAGAATCTGGTCTCTCCTCCCAACCCATCTCCATTCCAATGTCAGCACCCAAGTCAGGAAGTGATGTGCAATCTTCCACTTCTAAGGATGGATCTTGGCATTGTGACAGGGTTCGGATGGTTCCTGTTGTAATGGCTCATTACACATGGGGTTGATTCTTGCTTGCTGATTTTCCTCCTGTTCCTCCCCTTCCCCCCTAGAAGTGACATCAGGTGAGGGACCCAGAGAGAGACAGGGGTGATGTTCCTGAGGGAACCTGGATCTAAGTTGGTCAATGTGCCTGCTCCAGAGGAGGCCATCCTCTGTTTGTACTCTGTAAGAACGAGGGCCAGTGATGTGAGTTATTTCAGCAGGAATCCACAGAGGTTCACCTATATGGTTCCTAGCATATACAGAATCACCCACACTGAAAGTACGAACTTTGGAAGTGGAATCCAGTGGTGCATTGGGTGCGTAAGTGGGATGAAGGCGGTCAAGGGAAGACCTAAGTTTCCTACCCATCAACAACTCTGCTGGAGATAAGTTTTTGATGGACTAGGAGTGATGTGCTGAACACTAAGAATCTTTTCAAGCTTCACAGTGATGTCCCCAGGACCCAGTTGCTGGAGCTTCTCTTTGGTAAAGTGTACCATGCGTTCAGCCCGGCCATTAGCTGAAGGGTGCCCAGGGCAGTGAGGGCATGTCTGATACCCTGATGTGCTAGAAAGGATTCAAAAATGTTAGATGTGAATTGAGGGCCATTGTCAGAGACAAGGACATCTGGTAACCCATGGGTTACAAACAGTTTTCTGAGCTGCTTGATGACAGCATCAGTTGTGCTGGATGTCATGGGAATTACCTCGAGCCATTTGGAATATGCATCTACTATAACCAGAAAAGTGTGCCCTCCAGTAGGGCCTGCGAAATCAATGTGGATCCTAGACCACGGGCCCCTAGGGCATTCCCATTCCTGTGTGGGGCGTGAGGTGGGGCAGGCCTGACTACCTGGCAATTGGGACAAGATGCAACCCAGTTTTCAACCATTTTGTCAATACCTGGCCACCATACATAACTCCTGGCCAATCCCTTCATCCTTACAATCCCATGTAACATTTCCAAAACCTCTCTTTGCAGTTTTGCAGGAATAACCACCCTGTTACCCCACAAAATACATCCTCTTAATACAGATAATTCAGTTTGTCTGGACTTAAAAGGTTGGGCAAGGTGAGGTAGATCTTGAAGAGGCCAACCTTTCTTAATCCAGCCTATAACAGGAGCCAATAAAGTGTCTTTGGCAGTCTCTCTGGCAATCTCAGCAGCATGAACTGGAAGCTTAGCAACAGTCTCTAGGAAAAGGTGTGTGTTTCAGGTTCAAAGTCCACCTTGTGGCAAGGCAGTGGGCAATGACTCAGTGCATCAGCATGTCCAATGTCCTGCCAGGCCTGTGAATCAGTTTGTATGAATAGGCTGCAAGAAATTCAGTCCACCTCAGCATTCTTGGTGACAGGATAGTAGGTGTAGGTTTGTCTCCTGCCACAATGCCTAATAAAGGTTTGTGATCTGTAACAATGGTAAATGACCTGCCATACAGATATTCATGAAATTTCTTGACAGCTGCAACAACTGCCAATGCCTCCTTGTCCAGTTGGCTATAATTCCTCTCTGCTTTGGTCAAAGTGCGAGAGTAAAATGCAATAGGGGCTTCCCTTCCACTGGGAAACCTGTGGCTCAACCCCCCACTCCAAAAGGGGATGCATCACAAGTCAGTACAACAGGCAAATTCTCAGAGAATTGTATCAATACAGCATCAGATGTGATTAGTCTCTTAATACTGTTAAATACTGATTGTTCCTTCCTCCCCCAGATCCAAACAGCTTTTTTATCAAGCAAATGGTGCAAAGGTTCAGCAATGGATGCCTTCTGAGGTAGAAACATGTGATAAAAGTTAATGAGTCCAAGGAAGGCTTGCAAATCTGTTTTGCATTTAGGTTTAGGGGCTTCTTTGATTGCTTTAACCTTGGCATCAGTAGGGTGGATGCCATGCTTGTCAATCATGTAGCCCAGGAACTCAACCCTGTCTGTTTTAAGTGTGCATTTGTCTTCCTTGACTTTCAACCCCACTTTTCTGAATCTGGTAAGGACTTCTCTGAGTCTTTCTTGAAGCTGAGTGTCATTTTCAGCAGAGATTAACACATCATCAAAGTAAGGCACTACCCCTGGCAGTCCTTGCAGCATTCTTTCCATAAGACTTTGAAAAATGCCTGGTGCCACGCTTACTCCAAATTGTAACCTTTTACATTTGAAGGCACCTCTGTGAGTCACAATGGTTTGGGCCTCTGCAGTGGCATCATCAACTGTTAGTTGTTGACATGCCTGGGCCAAGTCCAATTTGGCAAAGACTGTACCCTGCCAAGTGAATGTAGCAGATGATGCACAACTGGTACTGGGTATGCGTCTGCTGCAGCGATGGTTCAGTGTCCCCTTATAGTCTCCACAAATTCTTACTGACCCATCAGCCTTGACTGTGTGACTATGGGTGTTTCCCATCTGGAGTGATCAGTGGGCTCTAAAACCCTTGAGCAATTAATTTGTCTAATTGTGCATCAATCTTTTCCTTTAAAGCAAATGGAACCCTCTGGGCTTTAAACAAATTGGGGGCACCTTGGGATCTAGGTTGAAAGTGATAGGGGTCCCCATATACTTGCCCAGTCCTTCGCTGAAGACCCTGGAAACTCAGACTCAAGGCCTCCTCCCATTCAGAG
>CM019150.1:55580726-55729492 GCA_009733165.1 Naja naja | reverse complement strand
TTTCCAAGCAGCTGTGGAAGGGTAAAAATAAATGGAATTCCTAGAACAAGCCCTCTTTAAGGAGGCATTTTTCTAGCGAAGAAGATGGTTTAATCCTTCATCTGTGATCAAATGTCACAGTTGTCTGAAGGTTAATTTAGACCTGAACAACTCTTTGGATTAAAGCCAGTTCCAGCCCTGATACAGACTTGTTATGATATTTCACACAACACTTTAATCTCCCTCATAATGAGGTTAAGCATATAGTGCAAACACATCTCTTGAACTGACTTAAGGTGGAATCTCCACCTGTATTGAAATTCAGAAAACTCTGCATATTTAGCCAAACCTCTATGCACTGCTTGAGTTCAATGTAAATCAACGATAATCTTATTTAAACTTTTTCAGCTGTATGGAACTTCATGCCAAGATAAATAAAATCATAATACAATAGTTTGAGCCTGTGGAATTAAGTGGAAAGCCTTATGAAGAGATTCTGAGACATCTTTTGTAAGTCCTTCAATGAATCCAGATTTTTTTATACCTTTTCTAAAGGCTGTAGATGGTATTAATCAGAATTTTTCATACTGTGACACTGGAATTTGGAGAAATTGCATGTGAGTGCTGTATATGTGATCTGGATTTCTATTCTGATTTCACACATGGGAATGAGAATAACTAGATGGTCAACCATGAAATAGGCAATGTCTCAAAACGTCTGCTACTAACTTCACTAAGAGTTACAGCCAAAGATAAACAGAAGTGTGATATCAAATCCTACTAAAAATGCCCTTGGCTGCTAGAAAGGCTTTCTGTCCAGCTCACTTCCATTCCTTACTCCATCACAAAGCACACTGCAATCATTCTGATTTCTTTCAGCTTTGAAATATAGGGAGCAGGTGGACCAAACAGTGAACTAATCTGTGCCCTTTCAGCTAACCTGTGGAACAGTACAAAAATGTAATTTGTTCAATGACCAGCTTGAACTGCTACAGTTCCTGGAGCAACAAAAAACCTCTCTCCCATTCTATGCAGAAAAGATAAATTGCAGGATTCTTACCCCATGAATATTTCTAGAATACTTTATGTGCATTTCTTTGTTTGTTTTCAGTAAAACCTAATCATTTGCTATAAAAGAATAACTGTGAACATACCAAACCACCGATGTGTTGCTGCACTGGAAAACCCTTTATTACACATGGATAATATGCTAGCAGTTTTAAAACAAGACAAGTGGACAACATCAAAACTGACACCAGCCAGAGCTTAAAACAACTCAAATCAAAAGCAGTGCAAGATCAGAAAATGTGGAGAGACCTGACCCATAGAATTGCCAAGAGTCAAACATGACTGAATGGATACCCTCACCATCATGCAGAAATAGCGGCTAGAGGGGAAGAGAGAAGAAGAAATGTGTTCTAAACAGGCATAAGGTATACGATATTGTGGCTTCAGTTGTAAGTTAGAACTGAAGAAGTTTCTTGGATGAGAAGCAAAATGCTTTCAAAGAAAAGAAATCCAAGGAAGTCCAGTTGCTTTTGGAAAAGCATCTTTGGGACATCTCTCTTTAAATTGATTCTATCTGATAGTGGTTAAGAAAGTGAGGTTTTGTGATGTTCATTACAAGTTGCATTTTGGTTCTAAGGATGATTGAAATCCCTTGATTCCAAGCTGTTCAATTCAGAAGTCAACCACAAAACCCACAATTTTGCAGTCATCCCATGAGAAACAGTTATCTAGAGTGCACATGGGCAATTTCATAGTCTGTCAGGATTCGCAGTTACCCCAATTAAATCATGAGCCTCAAGACAAACTTCCAAAACTTCAAAGGATTTATTGGGAGTTAACATGTCTGGCACTGCCTGGGTGTAGCCAACTCTGAGACACATAATTTTTTTTTAATTACATTTATATGCCACCCTTCTCCAAAGACTCAGGGTGGCTTACAATTTTTGGAGCACAACCAATGCGCCAGCAATAGCCTTCATTCCATTGTATATGCCTGCTTATTACTAAGCGGCATTTTTACAAGGTCAGATAATTGCCCCCAACAATCTTGGGTCCTCGATTTACCTACCCCGAGAGGATGGAAGGCTGAGTCAACCTTGAGCCTGGTGGGATTTGAGCTACAGTAATTGTAGACAGCTGGATCTTAAGAGCAGGCATTTAACAGCCTGAGCCACCAAAGCTCAGTAATTCATTGTCATCCTTGACCCTGGTTTTCCCCCCTTCCCCTGGGTGTATCATAATTCATATTCTCCAATGAGACACATCCATAGTCAAGAGTCATCAATCATGTTCTCCAGTTAGACTTTTTAATGGCAGAAACTTCAGTTACCTAGTTATTATCTCTGAAAAACTATGTATGGAATTCACTTTCAATTTCCAAGCTTCTGCACTGCTCTTTCAAACCCCTTTCCCCCTTCTCTTTCTGTTGGCAACTCTAAAATGACCATAGAGATATTTTATGAGTTGACATGGTGTCTCCTGGTTGGTCAGACTCTGCCAACCAAAATGCTATGCCGAACAGCAATCTCCACCACAATTCTGTCTCTACTCCTTCAGGGTTATGTAGTTCACCATTGAATATCACCTGGACACTATGGCTCCCAACATGAAAATTTTCATAAAAAGTGAGATTGTACAATGAATTGCTGAACAATGAAATGTTTTTGAAGAAAAATATTTTACATATATTCAGAAACACTGGGAATGGTTTTATTCTAGATCAGTCCTGGGGTTCATTTACCCATCTCCAGTTCAAGACTTTCCAGGTACTTTCTGAAACTAGGGTCTTTGCATGCAAAGAACATCCTGGCAGAGAGGAGTGGCATAAACCTGGCATGGAAAAGATGTTCCATGCTGTGTGGAGCAAAAAATCCTGAGGCTGGATGTTTCTGAAATGTTCATTGCTTACTACTTTTGAAGGATGTTCCTTCAAATATAAGGGGGAAAAAAGCAACAAACCCCTTTCCAAGAATTTTGTTATGTACAAAATAGAATTGATCTTGTGCTTGACTTGCTCTGAAAATTGCATTTCTGCTGTCCATTTATGTCTATTAATTGAACATCTAGCTCAAGCAAAGATCTGTTTAAATTCTTGATCAATCCACCTTCAGAAGGCTGCCAGATCAATAGAATTCTAATTGAATAAGAGGTATTTGGGGGAGAGAATTCCTTTTTATCAAAAAAGTTATCTGCTGACTAAGATTAACTCTTTTGGTAGATAGAGGAACAGTGTCAAAATCGTAAAATACTTCGCATACTCATTTTCCATCATTTTTTGGATTTTCTAGTCACACAATCTTCCACTTCCCAGCAAAGTAAGGATTGGACACCAGCAGCCTCTATCTGCTTCATGTGTAACGTAACTATAAAATTGCTCTGTCTAAGATCTATATAATGTTTAAAAAAGCATCCTAAACGGGGTACCATTAAACATTATGAGAAATAGACCACAAAATACAATATCTATAACATATGAAAAGGGAAAGTTTCATTTATTATATATGGCATTCATTATATATGGCATCCAATTCCTGAGCAGAAGAAGTAACACAATCAAAAACACTAATCTGACATACAAGGGTGTCTGCATGATCTCACTGCTTTATTAGTAGGATAAAAACATCTTTGCAGCATCATACCTCAAAATCCATCTTACCCAACAAAGAGACTTGTAGAAGCATTGGGACTAAAATTCCCCAAGGCTATCCTTACCAGCCTTTGATCCCACATTCCTTTGGTGGCAAGGAACTCCTTTTTTCTTCCTTATAAACATTATTCCATAGTGGGTTTAATAAGGTCTATATTAGTGTTTGTGAAATAATGCCACTAGTTCAGCTAGTCTTACATTTTGGCCTCTGCTATTTTCTTTAATAGATATTCTATCTCTTACAAGACTATTCTTTGGGTTTTGTCACTTAGGGTTTCCCATTGTAATACTGTGGTTGTGAGTTTTATTTCCAGCATCGAGATTTACTACTGTACTCCTATTAAATCTCATTAACTTTCTACCCACAAATTCCTCCAATATAGGCTCATAAAATTCATTCTATGCTCTAATGGCCCATTGGACCACCCTCACTCATGATGACAAAATCTTGCTTTTGGCCAAATTATCATAACTCTTATTTAGCCATGTGTGAAATTCATTTTGGAGAAACATTGGATTCACTGAAGAATAGAAAAGTGCATAAAAAACTGGAGTTGGATCATAGCAACAAGGATTCATTAAGGACATCTCTAATGTCAGCTTACTGGGTTTGATTCAGATTTAGATCTAATTAGAGAAGAAGCTTTAATTTTACTGGGTCTCCTCCAGGTATGACTAAGATTAAGTTGAACTCACTGCTTGGCCTTGAGCCACTGTCTGTGTTTTCTCAATCCCAGTTTTCCAGCAATGATAATAATGTAATATACTACTATATAAATGATAAGAAATACCTGCATATTTGGAAGTAGGGAAGATTCACATATAATTTTTAAAAGGAAGGGGAAAGATATGGGGAAAGCTGTAGGAAAGACATAATTTTTAACCAGTAACATGGAAAGCTGATCTATACTGTATGTTTTGTTCTACTATAAGCTTCTTTGAGCATAGTATAAATCCCATGTTATTATTACTCACATAAATAAAAATGTGTTATAAAATATTGAAAACAAATGCCAGAATGAAACAAACATGCAAACAAAAAAGTTTTGTTAGAATGAGAGTCTTGCAATGCATTTTGGGGGAGGAAACCCCTGAAATTGGTGAGGCAAGGGTTGGTACCTTCCAATGATTTTTTGCCTAACTAGCTTTCTCTGACTGATGAAGTTCCTTGGATGTCCGAAACTAGCAAAAAATTAGTCCAGTTGCCATGATTCAACCTCTAGACACCTTTGCCTGGATGATAGAGAGTTTCCGTCAACACAGAACAAAAGTAATAATAAGGAAAGGTAGGCTGCTGCTTAGGTGAAGAAAAAACAGTAAATGCTTAACAGAGGAGGAAGAGGAGGAGGAAGGAGAGGAGGAAGAGGTGCCATATCCTTACTGATAGCTGTTGCTAGAAGACAGAAAAGATATCCTCATATCATGAGGATATCCTACATCCTCATATCACATTCTGGTGAGAGAGAGAAGTTCCGTGAAAATGGGCTTGAGCATAAGTCCAAAAGCTCTTGTCCTGGTGACTGACCCAAATTGGATGCTACAGAAAAGATAAGATCAATCTTGGCAGAAGGGAGAAACTCTGTAGATAAGCTCAGAGCTCTCATTTCAAGGTTTTACTAAATTAAGCTCCTCAATTATCATAATTAGGATTCCCCTTTCCCTACTTTTACTGCTTTTCTAAGAATAAGATATAGACATACATTAAATCAAACAGAGCTCTCTTGTTTCTGGTCACCAATATCTTTGCTCATAATTCACTTGATATAAATGTAGACTGACTCACTGAGAGGGAACCATGTTTGAAAAGGCTGCTAATATGCCCTAATGAATATATTAGTCTTAAAAAGTAATACAGTGTCTTTTGCTTCTTGTTTCCTCCACCAAAAATTGTCCCAATATGTTGACATTCTTGCAAGAAGTCTTCTTCAATGGTTCACTGTTCCCTTTCCTTCTATGTCTCTTTATTTTTAATTGCTTGCATCACCAGTTGCACTGTAGGGGGGGGGAGATAGATCCAAAAACAACAATTTAAAAACAAATATTTAGTTCATTGTTAGAACCATCACAGCATATGAGAATAGAGACATTTACTCATCTTCTGCCAGATACAGGATGTTTGAATACAATGGCTTGAACACAAAAACTTGGCAGACTTTATTTGATTTAAAAGCAAAATACAGTTACTAGATACAAATCAACTAAATATTTTTTCAATGGGAGTCTGTGGAAATCTAGAAGAACTGACAATCAAGATGTATTTTATTTAGAAAAAAAGCCATACCAAGACTATATTTAGAATCCTAGATCCTAAAACTCAATCAGTTGCCTGTAAAATGTATGCAGATCAGATAACTACATCTACACTCTGGTAGTCACTCCTGTGGCTATACATTTTATACATTTTAAGACACTAAAGAGAAAACAGCGTTTCACTTTTTTTTAGCAGTATGCATTGGGTTGATTGTTACTGAATGAATGGATTCCATATCAATTCTCAATCACATAGGCAATGGCCTGAGGAAAAACTGCAAATAGACAAGGCAGCATACAAAGCAACAAAATAATCTAAAGGAAGCAGCTTTCAAATAATGATCCAGTTTGAAATTAGAACAAACTGGATTATGACTACAAGGGGATTTGGATACTGTAGGGACTTGTTTGGGAGACACCCTGCTGTAGCCATCTGGATTGCAATATGTCTTCTTCATTTCCTTCAGGTTTCCTGATTGGTTACCCTGCTGTAGTCTAATGAGTATGAGAGAATGAAAGGTTCTGTATATGTGTATGGTGTGGAAATGAAAGTAAAGGAAAGCCTTGCTATATTGCAATCAACAAAACTAGGAGCTTAACAAATAATTCTTTGCAGGATGCAATGTGATCAGAGGTTTATTCTTCCAAGCTTTTGGACCCATGCTGGAGCAGGAGCCATGCTGGTGAGACAGAAGTTCCCTGGAGATGGGCTCCAGCATGAGTCCAAAAGTCCAGAGGAAGAATAAACCTCTGGTCCCGGTGACTGACTCAGAATAGGTCCTGCAATATTATCCTGGGGCAGGCATATTTGCCTTCATTTGAGAAATAATTCTTTGTGTATTGTGTTTAATTTAATATGTATTATTCACTTATATAGTAAACATTGATAACTCACTGGGAGATATGTGAGTGCATTCCCCACATAAATTCCTAACCATTGACTAAGGCTGCATCTCCAGAAATCTCAAGATGCCCATTTCAACTGTTCCTGAGCCATTAAGCTTTGTAAGAGGGGAAAGCTGGTGATGTCTGCCATAAAGAGTATCTCAAGGAAGAATGGTTGACTCTAAATGTAGTATAAGACCTAAGGGTGGAGAATCTGGCAGGCAGTGGTCACATTATTGGCAATTGCAGTAGATTTTTTAAAAATCTGGAGGTGGCCTATGAGAAATGGGGACATCCACAGGCCAAAAGAGAAGGAGAATTCACCCTGACTCACTGTATCAGGGAGATGAGCATCATAGAAATTTAATAAATAAAATAAAGAGGACACGATATTCAGACATGTCCTTTGATGCTTTTGATCTATTTGCCACATCCATCTTGGGCCAATGCTGACCTGGATGACAGAATTGGTGGAAATATCTGGAGTTTCTTGGCACTCTGCTTTTTATTTACAAATGGAGGGAGGAAATAGAAACTCCTCTGGAAAGGAGTGCTGAGTATTAAAAACAAGCAGCTTAGAACTGAGAAGGGCCAATTTGTTTGTTCCATATGTAGCTGCTAAACAATAAGTAGAAAATGCCTGGAGAAAATTGATGCTTTATTAATCGAGAAAAAGCTTCCTCAGCAACAAGTGTCAGAACAAATCCAAACTTTGACAGCTCTTGAAATACCTTAATATGCATGGAACAAGACTTAGAATTACAAGATGAATTGAGGAACATTGTACAAAATTTAACAACCCAAACTAATGATCTTAAGGTCACCTTAAGAGACATTGTAAAAGACTCAGTTCACATTAAAACCAATAACCTGTATAAAGTGTGTGGGTGTGGGGGAACTTTAGGACAAAAAGAAATGCAAATTGCATTTCTAGCCATTGAGATAAATGATGTGGGTTTTGATACATTTTGTTGTGAGGATGAATGTTGGGATGATAATTGTTGCAACTCTATTAGGTCAGCAGTCATTAGTAAATTATTACTGTTAAAACATGTTCCACTCAATATAATGTCTGAGAGAAGGATTGAAAAGTGATTACAGGATAATGCATATTGCAATGTCCCTTACTGGAACTGAATTGCATCAAATCATTAGAAAATCTGTGACCATTGAAGAAAGATTTTTAGAGTGGTGGACGGGTCTTTTAAAGGTTGCCATACAATATTATTTATGTTATAAATGAGTCGAGGGTGATTTCAGTAAGCCCTCAAATCAGTAAGCCCTTAAAATATTATTAAATGGACAGGATCTATCTTGGGAGGATCACTGAAATCGAAAGTCCCAATAGTTACCAGGTAATTTGTGATAACAGCAAAAATTTGTTTTGTTAATAGATATTTGTAGGGATATTTTGCTCCCACACCACATGGGCATTCCAAGACATCTTTATTTAGGGATTCCAATGTAGATTGGCAAACCACATGAAAAGAATGTTTGACTATGAGACTATTCCATCCTATTTTCCTGTCCATCTCAATGCCTTATGTGAAAGTATTCAAAAAACTCAGCAATATCATGATTTGCTGAGGAATGAAATTAAACAAAGAAAAATGGCTAATTCAGGAACAAAAATATTTGGGACAACTGAAGACACTTACAGTGATCTAATGGTGGAAAGAGGTTAGGTAGAAGTGACAAAAATAAGTTGAGAATCCTATCACAAAAAAGGAAGCTGTGGTGAAATTTTGGGAAAGCAAGAGGAGGTATGGCAAAATGAGATGGAAAATGATTGTGAGAATTGAAGAATGAACTAATGAAAACTTAACACAAAAGAGAATGAATACAATCAGGGAGAAGACATTAAGATCAGAATTGAAATAAATTACTCTTTAGAGGATGCAGATCTTACCTGCCTTTTAATCTCTGGAACCTTTATTTGGCAGTCAGTCTAGCAATTTTTTTGTAAATAAAGAAGTAACTTTGATCAGCTCATGGTGTCATTCTGGTTCCTTGTGCCTGGCACCTCTGTATTATTTGGCAAATAAGAAACATGTTTATTTATTTAGCAAATTTATATAGTCACCCAGCTCACAAAACATGACTTTGGGCATGGTACAATATATAAAAACAATAAAAATTCTAAAATAGAAAAACAAATAAAAGAGCAGGAAAACAGAAAACAGAAAACTTGTTTGTATTTGTCACTTCTTGAGACGGACAGATACAGAAATCAAATGAATGAATGAATGAATATCCAAGATAGCAAGCAAAATTAACATCAGTTGGGATCACACTGGCTCATCTGGGCCCCCAGGGTTGGTTGAAAAAAACCTTTCCAGAAAGTAACAGAGATGGGCTATTATCATCTCAGGGCAATGATGTTTCAGAGGGTGGGCACCACAGCAGAAAAGGCACACTGTCTGGACCCTGCCAGATGGAACTCCTTAGCAGCTGGACCAACAGCATACCTCTCCTACTTGTCCTGATGGGATTGGTAGATGTACAAGAGGTTATCCCTCAGATAAGCTGGTCCCATGTTGTGTAGGTCTTTAAAGGTCAAAATCAGCACCTTAAATTGCATCACATTATTTTCTAATGTGGGTTAATTGAAATAGTTTTTGGAGATTGGAAAAATAACATTTGGATAAAAATTCTTAATTTGAGAGCTCGAGTAGGAAAATTATATGATGGATGGATGTGCCACCAAGTGTCTGCATAGTCAGGACACCAGAGTACCCTTCTGGTCACATACCATTTAGTTTCTGGATGTTTGTCAATGATATGATTGTTTTATGGACTAATGAAATTGCACAACAGGAACTACTCTCAACTGACATACTTTTGTATATCAGACCCATTTAGCTTTGTATGTGTGCCAAAATCAAACTAATCATAAAAAGAGTAGACTCAGTTTGTGATACACAGTGGGTAATCAGACAGGTTATTTAACCATATTAGAACACAGGATGGAATATTAACAGAAGGTGGAGCCATTACAAAATTAATTCTTAGGCTTAGTTTTGGGAATGCTGAAAATGTGGGGGAAAGGAAAAACTTCAAATCTGTCTTGATTGGGTTAGGTATAAAATAAAGCAGAAATGGCTTTATAAGGGTTTTTTACAATTCTGTTACATTAACCATAACCATATTAAAATACTTCCCAAGAGCCTTAGCCTGCAATTTGGCAGATTGAATCTCACCAGGCTCAAGGTTGACTCAGCCTTCCTTCCTTCCAAGGTGGGTAAAATGAGGACCCAAATTGTTGGGGGCAATATGCTGACTCTGTGAACCAGAGTGCTGTAAAACACTATGAAGTAGTATATAAGTATAAGTGCTATTGCTATCTCCTGTTTTCTAATTTTGACAGAACATCCTAAACTGATATTACAGAATTGTGGGGACCAAATGTGTTATCTCAGACTGCAAAAATAAGACAAAGAGATACTGAAATTGTTATTTATTTACTTAATTTATATTGCCACCTACCTTACCTACATGACTCTGGGTGGTCATAGCATTAAAATAACAAAAAACAAACAATTAAAATAATTAAAAATCAAAAACAATTAAAATACAATTTAAAACAGTTTTAAAACTGTTCTAAATATATATTGTTCATACGTTCACATATTTATATTGTTCATACATTTTGGGATCTATTTATCCCAAAACGTATGAACAATATAGCAATCACTTCAGAGGCCATATTACTTCAATAAGATCCCTAGGCCCAAAGGCAAATAAGGTTTTAAGGGACTTTTGGAAGGTGAGTAGGGTTCTCAGGGAGAAGTATATTATAAAGCATGGGTGTTACAGCAGAAAAGTCTCTCCTCCTGAGTACTGCCGGGTGAAGCCAGATATTACCAGGCAGAAGTGGTCCTCAAATAATGTATAAACATGATATATGTTCTGGATATTGGGTGGCAGAGGGAGATGGGTAAAAAATAGTTGAGATCCCTGTAGTAATAACATAAAAACTAGTTTAATGAATACTTCTTTGGCTCAGTTGATTAAAGTGAAAATATTACTGGAAATGAGATTTTGACAAGGAATAAATGATACATGCACTTCTGAAATAACAACACAGGCTTCTTTGGCACAACTTCCAAATAGCCTTTATGTTCCTCTGGATAGATGATAGTTAATCCTAACAGGTATCCACCATGTCGACATCTTCACTCATTTCTAAAGCTAATTGCTTTAGAATTATTTGTGTCTGTACTTGTACCTGTTATTTGTATATTTACCTGTACTTGTACCTGGTGACATTTCTTGATCTTCTTTATGTTTAATCTCACTTCCATTTTTAAATTGTACTTCTGAATGTTCATTTCTGCAGCTTGCTGACCCTTTGCATTCTCAGTTATTATAATAGTACTATCATTTCTTCCTCCTGTTTTAAAGCCACAGCAATCTTCTTTCAATCTAGCTTCCCTAAATATACATCCAGCATATAGACTGAGGTTGAATAAATAAGGAGAAAATATAAAGCCTTATCGTACCCTTTTGCCAACCTGTAGCCAGTTGGTTTCCCCATATTCTATTTATTTAAAAGATAGTACTATGGCCACGCATTTTAGAGCATAACTGTTATGTATGTAGGTTTAAATGTTATTGGTTTATTTTGAACTGTTCTTGTAAAATGTCAAATGGGATTGGTTTAAATAGTGCGGGAAAAACCCTGCACTCCCATTGGCTGGCAACTACGACTGCTGGCTATAAGAAGCAGCCGTAGCCCAGCCAAGTCGGGTCCATTCGAGCTGTAGTCACTTAATAAACTCTTCACTGAAGCTCTTCGCGTCTGACTCTTCATGCAAACTTAACAATAACTGTGGGTGGCTTATTACAATAAAAATAACAAACATAACAAAACCTATGTTCTGCTCAGACCATGGCCAACCTGCATGTGGGATTCACATGAGAACAATGAGATGTTCTGAGATTTCTATTTTATTAAGCACATTCCCAGCTTGATTTGATTAATACAATAAAAGGCTTTCTACAATCAATGAAGCACATGTTGACTTCTGTTTGGTATTCTTTGGCTTTCTCAATTATTCAGTGTATATCAGTAATAATTTATTGTGTTTCTGTCAGACTCAAAACTCAAAGGCATACAGCATTATTTTTAAGCAGTTTCCTTTATTGTTCCTCACCTACAGACAGAAATCTTGCCAAACTAAAGCAACTTCTTGCATCATTAAAAATATACTCTGAGAACTTCTAGGAAGGAGCTATCTTGACCCTCTTTCTCCCAACCAAACTATCTAAACTTTATTGCCTCTTGGTTCCCTGAGATGTAACCCTTCCTTCCAGGGAAGATTTCACCTAATTCCTCATCCTTTTTGGAAGTCAGCTTGAACTGGCATCTCCTTTTACAATGTAGGGCTCTTATCTGTGTTGGATGTTTCTGAGCATTATTTTGCTAGCATGTGAAATTAAGAATTTTGTATAATTTTTCTTTGCATGTTGGTGTTACATAGGTTGACCCCTATTAATTTGTTGGCCAGTCCCCATTCTTTAGATTTTCCTGGCATACTTTGGTTTGAACCTTTACAGTTTCTTCTTACATCAATTCCTGTAGTTTTTAGGTAATGATCAGAATGCTAATCTAACTTCTATCTTCTAATACTAGAAATTCTGGTAAATTGGGAATATTTTCTAAGGTATCTTGGATTTTGATATCTCTATTATAACAGAATTTTAGTATACTTCTTCCATCTTCATTTAATCCTCTTGGAATCAGTAACTATATTTCTGTTGGAATCCTTTAAAGTCAATTTGAGGTCAGAATTTCTGAGTTCAGAGGTCTAGATTTTCTTTGTTCCTCCAGGTCTTTTTCCATCTTTGATATCTTTATAGCTATTGTAATACTTTTCCTTGACCCTCCTAACAGCTTTCTGAAATTCTTTGTTAAATTCTTTCCAGAGATTTCTGTCTTTTGGGGCCTTAGCTTCTCTTCTTGACAATTTCCACCAATTTCCATTTGTTCTGATATTCAGTTTGCTTTCTTCTGTTTCTTGAATGTTGGCAGTCTCACATTCATCCTTAACAACTCTGATTTCTTTCCATAGTTCCTTTGGTTTTTTTTCAGTGAGGTTTAGTAATCTCAGTGATTCCTAAGATTCTTTTCAAAAATGGTTGGTGTAGTTTGTGGAAACTGGTTGGCTTTCTTTTTCTGATTAACTTAGAACTTGCACATGAGCAATTGTGACAGTCAATTTCTGGCAATATCTTTGTTCTCTTCTGAGGCACCAGAAGTATGCAGTGTGATCAAGATGGTTTAAGATCCAAAACTAAGTCTAAATTTGATTTTAAATGGCTTTCAAAAAATCAGTTTCACTCCTTGCTGAGAAAGGGAAGATTGGCTACAGGCCTGTAGTTGTAAGAACTTTTAGGTCCTGTAATGGTATTTTTAAAGTAAAGTCTGAAAACACTTTTTCCTGTGAAGAAGAAATTAGAATCTCACATAAGACAAACAAAACCATCCTGCTAAAACTAATAATCTGTGAATTGCAAGAAGCCAGTGAATAGGTGGTAGACCAAATTTGTCAAGCACAAAATGGACTCCCCCTCCTCTAATGCCAAATGACCAAGTAGATGCCTGTGAAATACATGGCAAAAAACATTTATGGAAGACTTAAAGACTCTAGACATTATATGAGAAGATGCTGAAGTACTCACCCAAGAGCTAAAATGCTGGAGATTTCTTGCTGCCCGATATCTACATAGTATGGGAGGATACAATGCTAATGCTAAATTTTATTCACATCCCTGGGTCTAAGCAGAATTATGAAGAATGTGAACAATTTTAATGTCAAAATTTCTAGCCAACACATCACAATGAGATATCAAAGATCTTACATGACCTCAACAGTGAGCCCGAAAAGTTCAACCACCTAAAAATTTATGTTTTCCTATATGAGTCTATAAAAAAGACAGACTTTTTTCCAAACTTTATTCTGCCTCAGATATCAAGTTAAATTTCAGTGATCTGGACCAGATTTCTTAATTTTGATCAACTATAGACTACTTGTATATTGCATCATATTACAATATATCTTATGCTGTACCCACTTTGTAAAGCTGAAGTGGATTTAATGTCCAAGAAAATCCATGAATTTTTCAACCACTGGATTTTAAACTAATGCTGAATACTGGGTTAATGTTTACTGTGAACAATGTCCCATTGGTTACTGTTTTTAATCACTATTCGATTATGTATTATTCTTTGCTGTTTGCCTTTGAATCGTTTATTCTAAATGGTAGTTTATACATCTTTTAAAAAGCTAATGAACACTCAGTCAGAAATGTCATTTCCTACATTCACGTGTTATTTGCCTCATCTTATTTTGGTGTGAAACCTCATTTTTGTCTTCCCATTTCCTTTTCTTATACTTCACCTATTGATTATATTTGATAGGAGTCTATTCTGTTTTTGCACCATTAACTGTAACTGAGTACATGCTAATGTAACAGCTCTATGCAACATTCTAACTTACATGCAGCATTTATGATATGAAGGTTTTCCTGCAAATTAATTGAGGGCAGGTATCTTCTCTACATTCAGTGATAAAGAATACAAGAAGCTGCTGAAAACAATGAAATGGACAAATGGCTGCAGATACCCCACTGAAGACACAGATGCTGCTGAAGGTGAATCTGAATGGTTTGTGGATTGTTAATCTTTAACCCATTAGTAACAAGCACCTAATTTGGGCATTTTTCTTTTCAAGATTGATTTTAACAGGAACCCATAACCCAGAATGTCAAGGTATGGATGCTGGACACTGTTCAGGAGTTTGTCCATGTACCTTTAAAATCAGGTTCTTATTCTTTGCAAGAATATATGTTTTCTCTTCTGACCAATATCATTAAATGGAAAATAGAGTTCAGAAAAAATTAAAATCTTCTGCACACAAAAATGTTCTTGCTTCCAAGCCACACAATCTGCATATTGCCTGATATCAGCAACAACTGCCTAGACCAATGCTTTATAGCTCTTCTCAGACATGCAATGGCAGCTGACCAAAGTCCACGACCCTTCTCGCTGCATAGGCCATCAATGACAGCAGAGCAGATCAGCCACTTGCTCTTTAGCATAGCTTTTCCTTCAAAGGGCTATTATACAGTTCTTCTCTTATGATTCTTTTCCCATTTTGTAAAATCTCATTGATCTCCCAAGAAATAATGAAGTCACCAAATATTATTAACCTGTGAAGAAGGCAGCTTGCTTCCCATTTCCAGTCTGGTAATTAGATGACACATCCCAGGGGCAAAAGGACCCTGTTGTACACTGGAAATGCTACCAGTGTCAACTCTTAGATCACTTCATTATAGCTGAGCTCTATGGTGCACAAAAAGGTTTCATATTGGAAATAGCTATTTGGGAATACATAGATGGCATAGCCAGAGGGAAATGGCCTTCTTGCCCTTCACCCCTGTTTTACTCCACAGGAATGTTAGCAGCAATCATGAAACCTCTCCTACAGATTCCAAATAAAGTGGGTAATTCATCTCTGAGACTTTGAATTATTATTTTGTCTTTATTAATAAACACAGGAGTAGGAACTAGAAGCTCATTCACTTGGCAAATTCATGCCTCTTCAAAGAGATTTTTAAGCTCATGTTATAAAGACACCAGGGTTGTATATCAGTAGGTAGTCTTTGCTTAAAAACCAAATTTATGGCAACACTGAATGACTTACTTACGACTACTCTTCATACTTACATTGCTGACAATGTCCTTGTGGTCACATGATTGCAATCTGTGTATTCGGTACTAGCCTCACAATTATGATGTTGCAGCATCCTGCGGTCATATGATTGCCAGCTTCCTACAAGCAAAGTCAATGGGAAGCCAGCAACAAATGGTAACCATGTGACATCCTTGCTTAAACACAGAGTGGGTTCACTTAATGATAGCAACCATTAGTGCCAGAATTTCCATCACAAAGTAGTGTGGTCATGTGACACTAGACTTAAATTATGACCATTTTAGCAACAAAAAATCTAGACCCAATTACAGATGTTAAGTAGGATCTGCCTTACATTTATTTCCCATAGCAGCCTTTCCTAAGCTGAATATAGCTGTTGTCTGGAGCTTTGGGATCTAGTGGCAACAAAGTGGAAAATGACTTCTCTTCTTGATTATCTAGCCCAGAAACCCAGTAGTCAAAACTCTTGGTTCCCAAGTAATTCTTTCTTGGCCTCTTCAGTGAGATTATAGATAGTTGTTGAATAGAAAACTACAACCTATGACTTCTTCATATTGTACTAATAGAAGAATTTGATGAACTCATGGAGGGTGTGAGGCAGGCAGGCAGAAAGCAGGAAGGAATGAAGGAAGGAGAGAAGAAAGGGGATATCCAGCTAAATATCTTGCTTTTTAAGTAACTAGAGATCAGCTTTCTATTGATTTACAATTAAACATTTCTTTAATGCAGAAAACTAAAAGCCCGGTGTCTATTGGTGTCAGTTTGATAACCCAACATAATTATTGATGACTATCATATGTTTCTTTTTAAACTAATTATATTAAGATTTTGCTTTATCACTTTGTATTTACCAGAGTGCTCAGTCCACATGATATCTTAATCTCCACAAAGCTGAGTGGTTTCCAGAGCTATGGGTTTCCTTACTCTCCTATGTGGATGTGAGACCTGGACTCAAAACTGAAGGCACATCAAATAACTGGAGAAATTTCACATGTGTGCTCTTTCCTCCATCCTTGGTATTTGTTGGCCTGGAGATCTTAGATCATGCAGAATCCCTGATTATTGAAGCCCAGATGAGATGAGTGGGTGTTCATCACAATGATTGACTGCCAAATGCCTCACCAGTTGCTCTATGGTATACTGCAGTGGTTCTCAATCTTTTTTCACCATGGACCCTTTTTGTGGCTATGGACCATGACCATGGACTTGGACCACCAAGACCAACTCAAGATTTATATAATAACATTTCTTCAAGCTTTGTGGACCACCTCTGATGAAATCATGCCCCCCCAGGAGTCTGCAGACCACAGGTTGAGAACCACTGATATCCTGGAACCTGGAAAGAGACCTTGAGGATAGCCATACAAATGTTACAAAGGTACTGTGAAAAAAATCTGATGCCGTTGTGATATTCAGCAAAGGGAACTAGAAAGTGTAGCTGCTGACAGAACCTGCTGATGAGCCCTATCAAGCCTTCATCAGCTTTGGAGACAGGTGCCACCCAAAACTGAACAGCATCATAACACAACATCCATCATTACTACAACAATGTCTAGCACAGTGTTCCTATTGTGCCCCCATTATGCTAGATTCTGTGCTTCTAGATTGAGACTACAAAGCCACCACCAGGTCCAAAGACTAACAGCAGAACAGCATGTCTTCTTTGAACCCAAAAGGCTACCACATATGAATGTATGCAAATATCTTGAATATTTCATACTTCACCTTTTTTCATGCCCTGAACAATGTTTTATTAATTTATCATAAACACTTATTTTTAAGGTGTGATGCTGTGTGTATGGTGAACAGTTGCAATCTGAATAGGAATATGTGGGTTGATTTTGAAGTATCTCAAATAATTTTGATTTTTGCCTAATTTTAATATGAGTGAACAGGCTGGGAGTAACATGGGCTATGTTTCCATTCTGTGAAGGCTTCCTTGTTATTCTTTGATGTTGCATTCATGCTACTTTGGGGCATTGTAAGCAGATGTATTGTGGTCTCTCTAGCTACCATTCATTTAGTTGCAGTTCTCTCATGCAGGAATAGATCAGACACCTTTGAAAGAGAACTAGGAAAAGATTTAAATTAATAGTCTATGGGCAAACTCTCTTTGGTTGCAGACTATTGCCGGTGTAATTTCAGTGCTTTTCAATGAAAAGGGAGATGTTTTCTGCTTACAAATGTGATATTTTTCAGACCTTTTCTGTTCATGAATGTGTGGCTACAGATAGGAGAAATAATTATTTTCAAATAGGAACTCCAGATTTTTAGAACAAGGATAAGTAATCTTTGCTGAGTGCCTGTTCCCAGAGCCCCTCTTTTTCAGTTTCCACAGCCCCTATTTAACTGATGATAAAAATACAGGAAACCTATAGTCTAGTGTAAAATGAGTTTAATGCAGGATTGTTGTTTTTTACATTGATCTCTTAGAAAATCCTGAATGCACTCCCTTGAATTATACATCTATTTGCATGATATGCCACCATGGCAACCCAACCTCCAAGGAAAAGAATATGTTTAGCTGGTGGCCACCAAAATTTTCCTTACTTTTGCTTTATCATATGGATTTTGCATTTTTTCTAGTAATAAAACTAAAAGGAACAGCATCAATCAGCAATAATCAATATTTTACCAGATAGCCATGAAAATGCAGCAAGTATGAGATCCTTCCAAGTTTTATCCCACATCTCCGAGGTATCTCACTTGTGGGGTGCCCCAGGGGTCGGTCCTCTTGCCCCTCTTGTTCAACATTTATATGAAGCTGCTGGGTGAGATCATCCGTGGCTTTGGGGTGAGCTATCATCAGTATGCTGATGATACGCAGTTATACATCTCCACCCCGGGCCACATCAGTGATGCTTTCTCTGTGATGTCCCGTTGCTTGGAAGCGGTGCGGATTTGGATGGACAGGAACATGCTTCAACTCAATCCAGCCAAGACAGAGTGGTTGTGCATACCAACATCTCGGTCCAGTCCGGAGGTTCCATCTTTGGTCATGGGGGAGGAGGTGTTGCCTCCCGTGGACAGGGCACAGAATCTGTGGGTCCTCCTGGACTCACGGCTCAAATTGGAGGAGCAGGTGGTGGCCGTGGCCAGGGGGGCCTTTGCCCAGATCCGGCTGGTTCGCCAGCTGTGCCCATATCTGGACCGAGATGCCCTGTGCACGATCACTCAGGCACTTGTCATTTCCCGACTCAATTACTGTAACGCTCTCTCTTTAGGACTGTCCTTGCATACCACTCGGAGGCTTCAGCTGGTGCAGAATGCGGCCACGCGGGTAGTGATGGGAGCTTCCTGATACTCCCATATTACACCCCTCCTGCACGGCCTGCATTGGCTTCCGGTTGCCCCCTGGGTGAGATTCAAGGTTTTGGTGTTAACATTCAAAGTCCTACATGGCATGGGTCCAGGATATTCATGAGAACAACTCCTCCCAGCATCAAATACCAACCGCCCTGTATGGGCGCACAGACGGGGTCTCCTCAGGGTGCTGTCTGCAACTCAATGTCGCTTGGCGGTGACCCGGGGGAGGGCCTATTCTGTGGCGGCTCCCACTTTATGGAATCTTCTTCCGCCAGAGCTCTGGCTGGCTCCCAAGCTCCGCACCTTCCGCCACAATTTAAAGACCTGGCTATTTTTACAATCCGGGCTGTGCTGACCCTCTAGGGGTTTGATTGTTTTAGCTTTGGGGTTTTTAATGCTAATTTGGCTTGTAATTGTTTAATATGTTTTTTAGGTAATTTATTTATTGTTGTATTTTTAGCTGTGAGCCGCCCCCGTCCTTTCGGAGAGGGGGCGGCATACAAGTCAAATAAATAAATAAATAAATAAATAAATAAATAAATAAATAAATAAGTAAATCTGTGGTTAATCTATTGGTTCTCAGAAGAAGAATATCAGTTCTCTTGTTTGTCTTTGTAATTGAAAAATCCGCCTTTGTTGCAAAGTACGCAAGCAGTTCTCTTATAGAAAACCCTTTTTTCAAATGAAAAAATGCCATCCCAAGTTGAAATTCTAACTACTGCAGCATAGCCTGGAGCAAAATGTTCTGGCTGAATTAGGTGTTTCTTAAACTGACATTGCCTTTAGCACCAATACCTGTTGACATTAATTTTAACTCTAGTAATGTCTTTGCACTAATTATTCCTTTTAAATGCAGAAATAGAATGGTTTAATGAAGGTCTTCTTTTTCTTTTCTGCCAGTGCTTCTAGTGTTTCATGTGCTATCCATTCTGCATTAAAATCCTCATATTAATTAACATAGTCCCTTGCTGAGCCTTTGCATATACAGGTTGAGTTTGTCTAATTTCAGATTCTTATACATTGGTCCCACTATTGCATATTGTTAATTACAAGTTTTATTTCCATTTTAATATCTACAGTATTAATTTCTACTGTTCTTCTATTTTGGGAATTTTCATTTCTTTGAGTTGGATGCTTAAAGCCTCCACTGTCAACAGTAGATCTATCGTGATAAACAGTTATATAGTTGCAAAATTAACATGAGTACCTTTTAGAATTCTTATTATTGATCAAATGCTGTTACTATTTGCCAGACCAATTTGACTGGATCAAAGTAACCAAATTCAGTAGCTTGGAAACTCTGTTAAAGGATCATGACATATATCTTTTGGCCTCATTTCCACTCTCCCTGGATCATTTTTCATGGACACTATTGGGGATTCAGAAAGTACACACACTTGGAGGCTATCAGATTGAGTAGGCTGCTTTAAGCCTTTAGGGACCTGTTTGCAGTTTCAATTATGTTTTGCAGATAATTAATCCCTACTAAGAACATAAAGACTGTATAAATTTAGTCAAAGGCCTATTTAATTCAGTGTTTTGGTTCAGTGCCATCCACCCAAAATACTTTTGGAAAATTCACAAGGAAAATACAAATGGAAAAGCCCTGGATCCATCTTGGGACACATAAGGTAATATTGACTAGTGGGCATTGACAATAAACAAAAGGTAATTCATCAGATTTCATCCAGACACAGTAATAAATTCCAATCTTCAATGTCAACCCAAAGTTTGGTAGCAGCAGAAGCTTCACAAATCAATTATGACTAGATAAGTTGCTTTACTGCAGAGAAAAAGTCATATATTAAAGATAATTTGTGCAGGAATTGAGCTGTGGAAATTTAGCTGTTCTGTTTTGGCCCTGAGAGTGTAGAAACACTTGCCCAGTGTTTATCTAACAATTCTGAGTCTCATTAATTCCCACTTCACCAACTACAGTCTTTATATAGCCTTAGACAGTGAAATGGACAAGTTTTTAGTTGAGGAGTGGCAGAAGAGATGTGCAGTATGAATATCCATTTAAACTTCAAAATCTTTTCTTTTTTTCTTTTAGACTAAAAGCCAAAGAAAAGCAATGATAAATTGCTTTCTGGACTTTAGGGGCTTCTTTTATCCTAGAGGCTTCCTGGCAAAATGAGGCCAAGATGAATATCAAGTACTTCAAGCTTAGGTTTTGGAACGTTTATATTTCTATCTATCTATCTATCTATCTATCTATCTATCTATCTATCTATCTATCTATCTATCATCTAACTAGCTAGCTATCATCTATCTATCTATTTAGCTATTTATCATTTATCATCAATCATCCTATCCATCATCTATCTATCTATCTATCTATCTATCTATCTATCTATCCATCATCAATTCATCCATCTATCTAATATTTTTCCCAACAATGTTAAATTTACCAATATAACCTACAATGCCTGTAATAAAACTCAATCTTATTATAAAATTAAACAATTTGAAATAATAACATAATCAATTAACCAGCAACCCAATTAAACATTATCAGAAAACCCAACCACAGAGTAAATTCCTCCACCTCTACACATAATCATGTTGCAGGTATTGCAAGCTTTTGCTTTTGTCTGCTTGAGTTTATCATCACCAGGAAATTTCCGTTTGCAAGTGACAAGTACTGGTGTTGAAGTTGCTGGTGGCACAGCCAGTAGTAAAATGCCTGGTTCATCCCACTCTAGCTCCAACTATTCCAGAGTAATGGCTGGATATCAGTATGTATAAAAGATTCAATCTGACCTGCATATAAAGTTTGTAACTTGTTATTGCTATGAGCACACCAAACAACTAATTTTTACTTTTATTATGGAAGCTAGAATATTTACTTATTTTGTGAGGTGAGGGGACAGCCAAGACTCATCTAGCAGTTAAATGATTGGCTGAGACATATTTGTGCTAAATTTTTGGCTAGGAATGGCAAGATATTATTAGCTGTTTTTTCTCCAAGGTTGAGTAAACAAACAAACCCTTTCCTATAATGCCTTCTGCTAGTTACACAGAAGTGTCCTTGGTACCTCCTTCTGGATTGATTGAACTTTGACTTTTAAAAATCCCTATTGTTAATCTAACTCTATCCAACTGCATCTCTTGAAGTGTTAGTCATTTTTACTTTATTAGATAGTCCTCCACTCTCTGACACTAACATATTTCCACAGAAACAGCTCAGATGTTTTTCAAAGATTTCTAAACATTATTTATAGGGGGCAAGTCAAGATTGTCAAAAATGCTAAAAAAGAATTTGAAATTTCTTTAAAATAGGAAGGAAGGAAGGAGGGAGGGAGGGAGGGAAGGATACTGTTCTGAAATCATGTACAAATCAATTTAATATTTCATTTTTTTCCTCACACCACTAATCAGATCCTCAGCTGGCGTAATTCAACATTTCATTCAATTAATGCTAAAGCCAATGGTACTATAAAGCAGTACAGCTACCATCTGCTCTCACTTTTTCGCTTTCAAACCTTCAAGAAACAATTCATTTGATTCCATTTGAAAGAAACTCTCATCTGCTACTTATTCTATGATACTATTTAAGTTTCTGGATTGAGACACTCATTCTTATTGTGGTTGAAATGGTTTAGCCTTCTCTTCTCTGAAATAAAGCAAATATTTTAGAATGTGAGAGGAGTTTGGGCCCAGCTACACTTGAATTCAGCTATGTGGTTCTGCCCTAGTGTTTTACAGTAGTTTTCTTTTTCATTTATTACATAGATCTTTGTTCTCAGCTAAACCCCCAATGCCCCCTCAGAAGCTACTGTATTTTAAAAGTGAAATCTTTCCCCCAAAAGAAAGAGGAAGAAAGGAAAAGAAAGAGTAGCACATATATAATTGAGTTATATAACATGGCATGAAAGATAGCTGTAGACATAGACATAGTTATAGATATAACGAATACACGACCACTATGTGAATTTGAAAAGCCAGAGAACTTTAACTCTATCCCTATTTTGATTCCTATTCATTTGATTATGGATTATGATGATGATTTTGGGTAATATAAATTGCAGACCTGAAACGTCAGTCTCATATATATGTCTGTTGGAGAGGGAAAAATTTCCTGCTGATCTGCCAATAATTTTTGAAAATATTTCTGCACTCTACAGAACATCATGAATAAGTCAATGTAGTTTGGCCTTAAGTCTGTAGAGATTCTCAGTCATTCAGGTCATGATTGTTACAAAGGTGCTTTTTCAAGAGGCAATTGGATTTTCTTATTTTTTTTTCTTTTGAAGACGTTTCGCCAAGAAACTTCTTCAGCTTTGACAGGATAGTGGGGAATGGAAGGATTTATATTCCTTGCAGTCAGCTGGTAATCTGTATCCTTTTAGAGTGCTTCAAGTGTTTCAATGACCTTCTAAAAGGATGCAAATGACCTGCTGTCTGCAAGTAATATAAATCCTTCCATTCTCCCTCATCCTGTCAGAGCTGAAGAAACTTCTTGGATGAGAAGCAAAACATCTTCAAAAGAGAAAACAAGAAAGTCCTGTTGCCTCCTGAAAAAGCACCCTTGGGTAGTTTGGGCTTGTTCATAATCCATTCTTAGAATATTATGTCTTCATCCTCAGGTTTTGACTTTGGGCATTATGAAGGAAAGATTCACCCTCTATTGATGTTATAAGAAATATTACCTAATTATTCCATATCCTTTGCTTCCCTTCCTTCATTTCTCTATCACTACATGATGTTTATGCATACTAAATCTGAACCAATTCATTGAAACATTTACCAAATTGGCATGTTCTGATCTGCACACAGTAACAAAGAAAAATGGGCTGTTCTGTTCTCTGGTGTTTCCTTGCTCATTAGGAAAGATAATACTTTGGTAGCAAGGGAAACATTTGCAGTACGCCTGAGTAGCAAAAAGATATTATATAAAAGACTCATATCTTAGAAGATAAGTATTTCTTAACATATCAGTTAATATCTAGCCATAAGATTTCCCACAGATACCACAGGGAAAATTTGTAGCCCAAAAATCTGAACATGGCATGTTTATACAAGAATAAGACTTCATGGATTTTTGACTCTTTGTAGTTGTTTACTTATTCATCTATTTATTAGATTTTTTTGTTGCCTTTATAAGTAACTGAAGGTGATGAACGCACATAATATACCTTCCTTCTCCTATTTTCCCCACAAGAACAACCCTGTGAGGTGGATTGGACTGAGGCAGAGTGATTGGCCCAAAATCACTCAACTAATCTTATGTCTTACATAAGATATAATTCCAGTTTTCAAAAACATAGGAATTGAAGTCCAACACATCGATAAGGCATAAAGAAATATATACATCTATAACACTAGGAATCAATGTAATTCTAAAGGAGTAAGAATGAGAAATAAAATAGTGTGATTATGTATGCTAATTTGGTTGCTTGGTTAGAGATACTCCCTTGAAACTTCTCATTTCATACTAAAAATAATTTCACCATTCATTCTATTATTATTTTATTTATTTATTTTATTGGACTTATATGCCACCCCATCTCCGAAGACTCGGCGCGGCTCACAGCTAAAACATACAAATACAATAAATAGTTTAAAAAGAATTAAACAAATATAAAGTCCAATAAGGCCAAATTAAAATAGTTTAAAACTATCCCATACCCCCCATGAGGTAGTCACAGCCCGGTTTGGTCAAATAGCCAGGTCTTCAAATCATGGCGGAAGGTGCGGAGGTCAGGGGCCAGACGGAGGTCTAGAGGCAGCTGGTTCCATAAGTCGGGGACTGCCACAGAGTAGGCTTGCCGCCGGGGGACCGCCAGCTGACATTGGCTTGCTGCCGGGACCCCGAGGAGCCCCTGCCTATGTGCCCATACAGGGCGGTTGGCACTCAATACCGGCAGGAGACGCTCCCTTAAATATTGTGGACCCATGTCGTGTAGGACTTTGAATGTTAAAGCCAAGACCTTGAATCTCACCCGGAGTGGACCGGCAACCAATGCAGGTCGTGCAGGAGGGGGGTAATATGGGAGAATCGGGTAACTCCCATCACCACCCACGCGGCCGCATTCTGTACCAGCTGCAATCTCCGGATGGTATGCAACGGCTGTCCTAAATAGAGAGCGTTGCAGTAGTCGAGTCACGAAGTAACAAGGGCATGAGTGACTGTACGCAGGGCATCTCGGTCCAGAAATGGGAGAAGCTGGCGAACCAGCTGGACCTGGGCAAAGGCCCCCCCGGCAATAGCCCCCACCTGCTCCTCCAACTGGAGCCACGCGTCCAGGAGGACCCCCAGGTTCCTCACCCTCTCCACAGGGGGCAACACCACTCCCCCTATGATCAAAGATGGACATTCCTGACTGGACCAAGATGCTGGTATGTACAGCCACTCAGTCTTGGCCGGGTTGAGCCGAAGCATGTTTCCGTCCATCCAGATCCGCACCGCATCCAGACAGCGAGTCATCACGGAGAGGGCATCACTGATCTGGTTTGGGGTGGAGATGTATAACTGGGTATCATCAGCATACTGATGATACCTCACCCCAAAACCACGAATGATCTCACCCAGCGGTTTCATGTAGATATTAAATAAAAGGGGAGGGACCGACCCTGAGGGACCCCACAAGTGAGTGCCCTCAGGGCCGACCTCTGTCCCCTTGTCAACACTGATTGCGACCACCCCAAGAGGTAGGAGGAGAGCCACTGAAGAACAGTGCCCCCCACTCCCAGCCCCTCGAGGCGCAAAGGATACCATGGTCGATGGTATCGAAAGCCGCTGAGAGGTCTAATAGGACCAGGACAGAGGAAAAACCCCTGTCCCAGGCCCTCCAGAGATCATCCATCAGTGCAACCAATGCCATGCTGAAACCAGGCTGGAAGCCTGATTGGTACGGATCTAGGTAGTTCGCTTCATCCAGGAAGAGTGGAAACTGCTGAGCCACCACACTCTCGACAACCTTTGCCAAAAAACGAAGGTTGGAGACTGGATGAAAGTTGTCTAACATGGTGGGATCCGGGGCAGGCTTCTTCAGGAGGGGCCTCACCGCCACCTCTTTCAAGGTGGAGGGAAAGACACCCTCCCTTAACGAAGCATTGACCACTGCCCAGAGCCAACTGCAGGTGACCTCCCTGGAGGCATAAGCCAACCAGGAAGGGTACGGGCCCAACAAACATGTGGTGGAACTCAGACGCCGCATAATCCTGTCCACTTCATCCTCGGAAACAGGATCGAACTCAGCCCAGATCACATCAGCCAGACTACTTGCACCCCGATCCCCAGACCACTGCAAGGTGGAACACAACCTGCCCCGAATCCGCGTGATCTTCTCCGACAGATATTGACCAAATTCCTCAGCCCTTCCCCGAAGAGGGTCCACCACCTCCCCTGGATGTAGGAGGGAGCGGGTGGCCCTAAACAGGGCGGCTGGGCGGTTATCTGCGAACGCTACGAGGGTGGAGAGATAAGACCTTCTCGCCACCCTCATAGCTACCAGGTAAGTCCTAATATGGGCTCTTAGCTGGGCTCAATCGGATTGGGAGTGGGTGGCCCTCCACCTGCTCTCTAAACCCCTTCGACAGCACTTCATCTCCCGGAGCTCCTCAGTATACCAAGGAGCCACCCGGGATCCATGGCATGTGAGGGGATGCATGGGGACAACCCTGTCGATGGCAGCCCCAGCAGCCTGTTGCCAAGCAGCCGCCAGGTCCTTGGCAGAGTTGTGGGCAAGGGAAGTGGGAAAAGACCCCAGTTCTGCCTGGAACTTCTCAGGGTCCATCAGGTGTCTGGGGCGGAACCATCTAAGTGGCTCCTCATCCCAGCAGTGGGGAGCAGCCTGTTGGAAGACCAGCCGAGGAGATAGTGATCAGACCATGGGACGGGCAGTGTCATACAACTGACCTGCCCTCTATCACTACGCCACTGTTCTGAGACAAAAACTAGGTCGAGGGTGTTTCCCCCTCATGAGTCGGGCCTTGAATCAACTGGGTCAGGCCCATGGCCCCCATGGAGGCCATGAATTCCTGGGCCAAACCCGACACCCCCCCCAGGGAAGGCAGATTGAAATCACCCAGGACCATAAGCCCCGGGCGATCCACCGCCACCCCCGAGAGGATGTCGAGAAACCCAGGCAGGGTTGCTGCCACACAGCTGGGGGAAAGGTATGTCAGCAGCAAACCCACCCGACCACCAGGCCCCCACCTCAGGAGAAGGGTTTCACTTCCGCCTATCTCAGGAACAGTGACCTCCCTTGGAATCAGGGTCTCCCGAATAACCACAGCCACTCCACCACCCCTCCTCTGAGCCCGTGGTTGGTGCAAGATCCGAAAACCTGGGGGGCATAGATCTATCAGAGGGACTCCTCCCTCTGGCCTCAACCAGGTCTCGGTGATGCAGGCCAGGTCCGCAGCCTCCTCCTCAATCACCTCACGGAGGAGGGCAGACTTATTAGCCACGGACCTGGCATTAAAATACACCAGCCTGAGCCCAGGGGTCCCCATTCCCCTGCCCCCAGGGGAGGAGGTCATAGGGTCGGAGCGCACCACCGCTCAAAGGTAGCGAGAGCGCGCTCCCAACACATGATCTGGCCCTATGCTTCGTCATCTCCTGTCGATCCCAACCACCCTGGGGATCACAATCCCCGACCCGCACTCCAGACCCCCACCGGCCCCCAACCCCCACCCCCCCTGCCGCGAACCAGGCTGCAATCCACCCTCCTGGCATCATTTCCCACCCTCCTCCCTAGCCTACTTAAAAAATTGTTTAAAAATTTGATTAAAGGGACCCTAGTGACCCTCTTTTTTGTCTTTTTAGAGCCCCAACCCCAACCTAACTCCCCGCCATGCCATCTCTCCGGGTTCCATAACCCATCCTCGAGGTAGGCCAGTGATAGTGTAGCAGGCCATATCCAGAAGGGAGGGAGCCTCCTAAAGGCCTGCAGCTCTGCTGCCGTAAAAGTTCGAATGTTACTGATATGAGAATGTCCAGGAACAGGCACAAGGGTCTACAGATGGAAATAATAAAGTCCGGAATATAGGAACTTGGTTGAGTCCTAGGTGTTACGCATTGGGGGATCCAGGAACCAGGCTGCCCTCTCACAGCAGTCCTGTGGTCGATGTTTGAGACCTTCATCCGGATCAGGCCACGCACTCTCACCGGGTATCCCCAGTGAGCACCAGTCGGACAGATGACTAAAAGATGTTGAATGGCTATCAAGGAGAAAAGTGTGTCCCCCTTGCCATTCTCTCACCACGGCGAGGGATACAACAGAATCCAATAGCCACAAACCAAGTTTAAGGGTGTACGGTTGGCACCGGGAATCCGGGCCCAGGTCACTCGGGTGTCGAGGGTGGCCCTTCCGTGGCCTACATTCTAGAATGTAGGTTTCAGATTAGAAACAAAAAGTTGTGTCAAGGTTTTCTTCATCACTTGAGATGACATTACAGGGTATTAACAGGTGCAGATTTATATTAATTGCGTGGTAAAATCTTTTTTAATCATTTGGCAGGATGAGCACATACAAATAACCCCACACTCCAAAATAATGTGGCTGTGATTAAAATGAAAGAATAGTTTGAACTAAATGTAATTTGACTTAATTTTAAAAAGCTACACAAATAGACTTGTAGTTCAAGTGTGAAAAGACAAGGATCAGAGAGATAAGTGGCCAGAGTTGGGTATCATCATAGATAAGGCTCAATAAGTTAGACAAATGTTTGGTAAGAATCTGAAAAAATGTTGTTTTACAAAGCTATAGGGAAAAGGGTGGATGGTTCTAGAACATCTGTGTAGCTCTAGGACAAGGGTCATGATCCAGGAAGCAGGCAGGAGGGGTAGCAAAAAAGCAGGTAGTACCCTCACATTGGAAATGTACTGCTAGCACTTTAGATAGTCCTTAGTTACAAACCATAAATGGGACCAGCAACTTTGTCACTAAGCAGTGTGGTCTTTAAGTGAAATGTGTGACTCTGATGAGTTATGACATCAGTTCCAGCTGTAGTTTTTAAGTAAATCACAATGGGTTATTAAGTACAATGTCATGCGATTGTGATTTGAGACTTCCCCACTGACTTTGCTTGTAGGAAGGTAGCTATGAAGATTGCAAATGACCATGGGATGCTTGGCTCAAAATCAAGAAAGACATGTACTGATTCCTCCAAGTTGAGTTCTTTATTTATTCTACTATCTGCATCTACAATATACTCTATGAATTATTGGGGAGGGCTGTTTTTACCCTCTTTCTCTCACACATAATATTGGATATATTTGCCTCTTACTCTTCTACTCCCTCATAGAAATCCACCTCCAAACTACATTCCATCACATGCTGTGACTATTGTAAATGTGCACAAGTTGCCAGACACCTAAATCATGGTCTCGTGACTGTGGGAATACTGTGACAGCTGCCATTTCAAGGACTAGTCATGAGTCTCCTTTTTTAGGACTGTAATTTTGAATAGTTGCTAAATAAATGGTCAATAAGCAAGGATCACCTGTATTGCTATCCATCATACTATAAGGAATGGTTCACTTTCTTAAGACTAAGAATTGGTTTGTTGAATCTGCTGTCAGTATCCAAGCAAGAAGTCAAGAGTCAAGATTCCCTTCTGGCTAGTGGAAATACCTGGAAGGCATCTGTCATTTGAAAGTGAGATCTGTGTAGCTTCTGGAAGACTAAGGCAGTTGATATTACACTAAGTAAAATGAATTCTAAGACTGAGTGCTGGAGGCCCTTTGAGCTAGATTAATCTCTGTGCTTTATAATTTATGAGAAACCGAACCTTCCGGATATGCTTATGTTTGTAATAGGAATGAAAATACTCACATAAGCTTGCTCCCATGGTCTGAGCACTGACAGCTATAGGAAAGATTATACATATGTTTGACTAAATGAACTCACCAGTACCTTGCTATCTGCTTTAGTAGGTTTGGGAAGATGGAACAGTGGAAAACTATGACCTCAGTAGCTCAAATAAGATGATACAGATGGTGAATCAGCTAGGATTGATGGATCATCTGATGAGTTCAGAGAGTGTCAGATAGGTGGACCAGACTAGAAAATCAACTCCATGGGAAGGCTGAATCTACTTTTACTGAGATCGGCTATAATAACAGAATCTTGCAAGTCTGATTGTGCTGTATCTCCTTCTCCTCTTTATATTTCAATTAATATCCCAGAGTTCCTTTGGAATGTTACTTCATATTTCTGGACTTAATATATGCTTCTGCCCCTTTTTTCTAGGCAACAATTCCTGCATACTTTTATCAAGATCAACTTCCTTACTCTCTGCAGATATTCAGCTTGCACACAAATCAAATTCTATATATTGCAGTTCATATGACCTGCATATGAGTCCCCATAGTAGATATACCTTATTAAATAAATATATTATTATAGCCAGCTTGCTATTAAGAAAGAAAGAAATGATTGTTTTCTCTGAACTTCCAGGTTCCCTTCAATCAAACTCCTCTGAGCAGTGCCGGTTATAGAAATGCACTAAATAAATAAATTGTATTAATAAATTTTAATTTATGTATGAAATTTATATGACCACACACTTCACAAGTGGACCTGTGGGCAGTGATGTAAGATAAAAATACATTCCTTAATCCAGGTCAATAAAAAAGAACAAGTCAAGGCTTCTATAAAAAATATAGCAGACTAACATGTCACTCCCACAAATGCCAGGGCTCCATCAATTTCCTGGCCCCAGTACCTAGGGAAAAAAACCAGGTCTTCACAGTATGCTAGAAGGCCAAATAGAGACGGCATTGGAGCTATCTTTCATATGTGAAGTGAGGTGAAGCTGCAGAAATAGAAATGTCAAAACCCAGCTATGGCAATTTTTAATCTCACATGTTTGACAGGGCTGTCACCTGTCATGCCTGTCTTACCTCTGCTGTGGAAGCATCTTCTTTTTAAATAGGCATCTGTGGTCATTAACATTATCACAGCATTTAGACATTCAGACGCTAAACCTTTGGATATACAGTGTCATCCTTAAAGAAAGGCAAAACAGAATGACTCTGCACAAGGCTCACATTTCACAGTTTAGATTTATACCACCAGTTGTTTCAATCATTCAACTGAAAATTATTGTAACTGGGTTTAAAATGGCATCTGACATTAATCCAATGTGGTCTCCCTCCCTCCATATAAATCTTAGCTGAAAGCCAAGCTTCTCACTTCTGGGAACTGGAAGAAAGAGGCAGCTAAGGTCAGCTTTAATATTAAGACTGTGAAAGGAATGACTGACCCGCTATGTGGCCCTAATGTCTGAACATCATTTAGGAAACTGGAAACTTTGCAGTGGTTTAGTATTTTTTTTAAAGTCAGACTGGGGAGTTGGAACATTGTAAACAGAAGATGCATGACAAAATTCATTGACATCAATATAGAAGCTTTTGAGCTACATTTAATAGCTATTTAATAGTTATTTCTATTAAAAGGTGTTTGTAACTATTTTGCTTTTCAATGAAGAGGACCAAATTTATATGTATTAGACAATTATTAAGGCAGAGGTGATATTCAGCAGGTTCTGACCAGTTCTGGAGAACTGGTAGCGGAAATTTTGAGTAGTTTGGAGAACTGGCAAATACCACCTCTGACTGGAGATTTTACAGTATCCTTCCCCTGTCATACCCACCAAGCCATGCCCACAGAACCAGTAGTAAAAAAAATTGAATCCCACCACTGTATTAAGGGATGAGTCATATCAAATATAACAGACATCAAATCAAGGGTTTTCAAACTGTGTTTCTTTAAATCCAGATTTTATTGAAAATGCCCACTTTTATTAAAAAGTACCAGGTATTTTAATGCAATGTGCAGTAAACATCATATATTAAGAAGTATCTGAAGCAAAATTTGTAAAATTGTCCAGAATTATGCAAATGAGATGGGTGGTATAGAAATTTGATTCAAATAGCACAATAAAATAAAAAGTCATTGGGGATTTTGTGAAAGAGGAAGAGGTGGCATTGAAAAAATAATGATATTTCTTGGTGAATGGACAATTGCAATATTTATTAACTACTTGAAAAGATGTGCTATGGCAGGATGTCCAACCTTGGCAACCTTAACATTTGTGGACTTCAACTCCCAGAATTCCCCAGCCAGCCACTTAGGAATTCTGGGAATTGAAGGCCACAAATCTTAAAGTAGCGAAGATTGGACATTCCTGGCCTATGGAAAACAGTGAGGTGAATAAATGGTTCAACTAGGAATTCTTTCTCAGGCTGTCCCCTTTGTATGGTCCAATGATAGGAGTAACTCCCTTATTTGAGGACAGTCACTAAGCCTATTTTCCTCTTCTTGTTTTGGGCAACAATATGGAATTGCTTTATTATTGTCTTTACTATTCCAGAATGCTTTTTTAAAAAAAGCTTTCCAGTCTATGGGACTTTCTCCCAACCAAGTCTTATGATGTAAGGTTATGCCTGCTTTGGGAATGATGACAACTCATTCTTTAGGGCTTGTGTAAAACAGCACTTCTTTGCCATTCATTAAAGTGGCCTGACCTTTTTCAGACTTCCACAAAAGCCTGTGCAAAAAGGTGATGCTGCTTTAAGAGCTATATTAACTTTAAGTAACTGGATGATGTAAAGCCATGGCCCCTTTTTTCAGCCTCTCCCAGAAATTTTAAAGAAGTTAGATTGCTTTTATGAATAGCAGAGGTACCTGCACAAAGGTCAAAGCATTTCCTCCAAATTACTTTCAAAGTGTACATAGCTCCATTAATCAGGCCTTACCCTACTTAGCCCACCCCCCAGGATTAGAGGAGCTTCTCCCACTTGGTGGAAAAACTATAAAAGTAGCCCTTGACTTATGACCATTAACTTAACAATAGTTCAAAGTTACGGCAGCCTTGCCAAAAGTGACTTACAACTTGTACTCACACTTTTGATTGTCACGCCTACCCCTGTGGTCACATGATCACAATTTGGGTGCTTCTCAGATGGCTTGCCTTTATGATGGTTGCAGAGTCTTGCAGTCATGTGATCGCAATTTGCAAACTTCCCAGCTAGCTTCTGACAAGCAAAATCAATTTGGGGAAACTGGATTGGCTCCGTAATCACTTGATTAGCATAACAACGGTGTGAGTTGCTTAATGACTGCAGTAAAAATTGTCATAAAATCAGGTTGTCTTGACTTACGACCACCATGACTTAGAATCAAGGATTACCTATATCTGGTTGCTGAAACCATTTTTGCTACCAGAAAGGCTGAAAATATTGCAGTAGCATTTCTTAACTGACATAAATACAGCAAATTTGGGTGGGGATAGCAGAAATATTGTGAAAACAAAGGTGAAAAAGACAGTACAATGCTTCCTAATGTTTAACAAATGTAATGAGAAGTTAAAATTGAGAAAATTGCAGCTTTTATCAGCTCCTGTAAAAGAATTTACCAAAATTCCTTCTCTATAGCTATTAAAGGTGCTTTTGATAAACTCTATGCTTTTTGGCAGATATGTAGATATTTATTGCCAGATATATGCAATAGACTTTCCAGAAAAAAAATCAGGCAAAAATTATCCTGTTCAGCTAAATGTCCTCTAGAAAATTAAATACCATTTACACTTTGGCATGGTAAGAAGCCAAACCTAGATTATCTCCATACGTTTGGTACCCCTGCATGGGTGCATGTTCCATCTCAGATGAGAACAAAAGAGCAATCCAGAGCCAGGAAACTGATCTTTGTTGGATATGATTCTAATCACAAATCATATGGGCACCAGGCACAACAAATACACACAGTAGTGCTAGTGCCAAATTCCTAGAGCATATAGGGTGGAATAGACTAAAGTCTACTGATGGTGTGATTATTGAGACTAAGATTGTCCCTGAGGAAGATCCAGTAATTGATGTTAAAGTAGAGGAAATGGCACAGGATGATGTAGTATCTCAAGAGGAGATAAAACAAGAGGATCAACCTGTAAGTCCTGTGTTACCTAGAAGAACAACGCGTATATCTAGGCCACCGGATAGGTATCAAGCCAGCATAGCATGCCAGGTTAATGTAGTTCCATCAACTTATGATGAGTTGAAAATGTATCCAGCCAAGGAACAGGCTGCTTGGCAGGGTGCTATGAATAGAGAGCTGAACTCATTGAAAAGGCTAGAGGTCTATGAGAATGTAAAACTACCTCCTGGTGAACATGCAGCGGGATGCAAGTGGATATATAAAATAAAAACCAGCATAGATGGGACTGTGACCCATAAGGCTAGGTTGGTTGCTCAAGGTTTTAGTCAAACTGCAAACGATTATGATGAAGTGTTTGCTCCTAGCCTGAAAGCTACAACTTTGTGTGCAGCTTTGGTATGGGCAGCAAAACAAAAATATATCATAAATCGCTTAGATGTGGAAACAGCATACTTGCATGCACCGTTGCAACATAACATATATATGAAGAAGCCTCTTGGAATAAAAGAGGATAACAACACTGATTGTTGGAGGCTGAAAAAGAGTTTATATGGATTAAAGCAGTCAGGTTATGAGTGGAACCAATGTATAGTTAAAGAGTTAGAAAGGATAGGGTTCGTAGCTGGCATTGCAGACCCGTGTTTATTTAAAAGGGAAACTGATAGTTCCATATCATTATTGCTCTTATTTACAGATGACATAGCTTTAATCATGAAAACTGAAAAGGAAGCAGCAGACATAATTTCATTGTTGGATAAGAAGTTCAGAATAAAAATCTAGGTGAAATTAAACAATATCTTGGGTTAAAAATAGACAAAACTGACAGAGGCTATAAAATTTCTCAGATAGCGAAAATCGATAGACTGCTAAAGATGTTTAAAATGGAGCTGTGTAAACCAGCAAAGACACCCATGAGCCAAGAGTTTTGTAATACTGATGGTAAAAGCCCAATGTTTGATAAGAACATCTATCAATCCTTGATTGGTAGTTTGTCTTATTTAAGCAATTGGTCCCCTCCGGATATTGCTTATAGTGTAAACCAGTTAGCTAGATATAATTCTGAACCAAATGAAAGACACTGGCAAGCCGCAAAATGTATACTGAGATATCTGAAGCATACAATGCATTATGCATTGTATTTAGAGCCTAGTAATGATCTGAAATTGACTGCTTATGCTGATGCAAGTTTTGCAACTGATCTATCTACACGTAGATCAACATCAGGTACAGCAGTGTTATTAGGTAATGTATTGATAGGATGGCGGTCTATAAGGCAAAAACATGTCAGTTTGTCGATGATGGAAGCTGAATTTTCCTGTTTATCTCTGTTATGTACAGATCTAGTATTCTACAAACAACTGCTGTTTGATATAGGTATCAAGGTACGAGAACCACTGACTGTGTATGAAGATAATCAAGCAGCAATACAAATGGTGTCTAGTCTTGCTGTAAAGACTAGGTCTAAACACACTGATATACGTTATCTAAATGTCAGGCAATGTGTAAAGAATGGAATGATTGTATTGGAATATTGTGCATCTGAAGACAATATTGCAGATAACTTTACAAAAGCACAAGGCAGTGTTAAACATAACATGTGTTGCGATAAGTATGGAATAAGAATGTAAGGTTTTATATATTATTCAACCCAAAGGGGAGAATGTTAGTATAACTAACGTTTGGGTTTGTAAAATATAAGCCAGGATTGAAAGTGTATGTCACTTTAGAGTAGCGAATGTGATTGACTGTGGCTACAGCAACCGGCCATAAGATGGAGCCAGAAACCTGGTTCTCTCTCTCTGCTCTATCTCTGTGTTGATTGCCTACTGTTTATGGTTCTCCGTGTTTTGACTTCAACTATTGGATGTAAGTTTGCTACTGTTTTGACAAACTACGAACTGTGCCTGCTGATTGGTAAGGACAAGGACATATTGATATTTGGAATAGCATTAAGATACTGACTGACTTGTTTCATGTATGACTTGGACTGTTTTTGGACTCTGCTAAATCCTCACTGATAGTAAAACCAACTTTTCCTGTATTCAGTTTACTCCTCGTGTCAAGTGTCTTATTCATTGTCTCTCTACTCACGCTCTTCTGGCTGCACTCGTTTCTCCTCACGGAGATATATACTAACAGGTCTCTGATAAAAATCTTATATTTCTGACGAGATCTGGATCCAAATGAAATCTTCCTCAGGTTTCCATGGTACCAAGCAAGTCTGTAAACCCATTATGATAGAGGAGAAATTGGTTGCTGCTGCTTTACTAGCAACTTTTGCCAAATCCTACCGACCTGGCTATCATGCCAGCTCCTTCTGCTGAAGTTGATGGTTTCCAATGACAATTTTGTGTATTAATTTTGCAATACATTTTAATCAGGGTCATAAGTCCAATTCATGTTTTTATAATCATCATCATGACCTTGAGATATAACATAAATTAATATTTGCATTTTAATCTAACTTCTAATCAGGGAGATTATTCTGCTGCTTGTTGCTACCTTTAAAGGCCACCAATAATTCTAACAAAGGTAAGATAAATGTCTTTGTGAGTTGATGTCATGCACCCTTTGACATTGGAGCATCTAATAGAGAGAAGGCAGCTTAATGAAAATACAATGATTTAGAAACAACCTCAGAAACAAGATATCCAATCTCACACATCATAGTCTTATTTCATACCAAAAAGGATACTTCATACCAAGCATACCCTTTTGTCCCCTTCAATTCAATCATGTCGAATTCTCAAAGACTGCCTGGAGAAGTCATGGCACTTTTCTTGCAAGGTTTTTCAGAACTGGCTAGCCATTGCCCCCTTCCCTGGGCTGAGAAAAATGGTGATTGGCACAAGGTCAGCAGCTGTTTTGTGCTTAAAGTGGGACTAGAATTCATGATCTCCCAGTTTTTAGCTGGATGCCTGAACCATTTAGTCAGTTTGACTCTCACACATGCCAATGGGTCAGTAAATATGGTCTATTTCTACTATCTCGGTTAGTAAGGCAAAATTCAGTTCAATCTTTTTCCCCCCTGGAAATAACTGTTAAAGATGCACGTTTGTGGTCATTCATATTCTGTATTCTATGCAACTTTTTAATGCAGCTTATTATAATACAAGTACATGCCCCCAATGTATTACTTTTTAATATAAATTTCTTTGGAGTTTTTATTATAAATTTCCCCGATGTAAGTTTTCCCTTTTAACATAACTATTCTTAATATGTCAGTTTTAAAATGCCAAGATTCCTGATATATAATATATGGGGAAGATAATGTCTAACTTTTTCAAACTAAACTTTTGCGTATAGTTTTTATTTGTTTGTTCAGAACTTTTTATCTTATTGTTGAAAAACATACATTTAGACCCAGTTTGATGCAGTTCGTTTTAGTGAATCTTTTAATTCACCCCTACAGAAGTTCATAGAAGATTTTGCTTACATCCTTAGTATTTTCTGAAAATTCATGAGCCTGGTTATTTATCTACATATTACAACAATTCTATACCACCAAACTTCAAGAAATGAATATAATACCACATAGCATCATATGAAAAAGAGATCCCAGTTGCCTTCATTCATACAACTGAAACAACAATAAAATATGTTATAGATATCCCAATATTGCTTGGGTATGTTAAAAAGGAAGGCTTTCAGAACTTTTTGAATGCAAGAAGAAAAGGGCTAACTACTTTTTGGAGCAGTAAGTACTATAATGTGGAGAAGATCTGCTTTTTGGTCCATTGTCATTTCACTTCCCTCCAGGACAAGACCTTGAATCCATTTTGGAGTATGCATTTTATTCTAAATCTCTCAGCTAGCATTGGGTAGATACTGCTGCTGCTAAAATGTCCCATTCATTTTTTTTTAAAATTACATTTATATGCCGACCTTCTCCGAAGACTCAGGGCGGCTTACAATTTTTGGAGCACAACCCAATGCGCTCAGCAATTTTTGTATGAATTATACAAGGAACAAGAGATAGCATGAGAGAATTCATAATTTTTAAAACTTGTTCTATGGCAGGGATTTCACTGAAGATATTTTTTGTAAGAACCACTCTGAAACCAGAGTAAGTTTCATTTAGTTGTTTGATTTGCTTATAGCCCTTTCACAAGTATCCTTTCATTTCAAGGTGTTGGGGAACAGAAAAATGATATCCTAATCTTAAAGCCCAAATGGTTTTGAAATGCAAATATGACCTCAAGCCTCTATGAATTAGTTGATTTGAACTTCACATTTGGTGAAACGAATCATAGATTTCTAATCTGTATTTGTCTGAACATTTTGATAAGATCTGATGCCAAAGGCTAGAGATGAAACAATATTGGTTTGGTGAGTGTTGAAGCATAGCTTTTTTGCAATCTTTCCTGTAAACAGATGTAATTGAAATGTTCATCTTTTCTTTACATTTAAAAGTCTCAAGTTGATAAGACATGAAGGACTATTTATTATTTTATTCCTTTAGAAATTCAAAATACCTGAATAAATAAAGGACAATACTAGCTGTGATTGCTAATTGGGTGAATCCAAAATGGACATTTAGTTAAAAAAATTGTATGTTTGTATTGAGTGCACAACTCTTATCTTAAATATTTTGAATGTCACATGGGCAGGGTACTGACTTACTGGCTTCTACTGGTGAGCCAAGGGCAGTGATAGCATCTGAATCAAGGGGGTAAAAATAAGATCAAGTGCAGGTGATTGAAATATTAGGAGAACTAGGAAACAGAATCACAGGTTCATTAAAAACAGAATGAATATTTCATGCTAGCAATAGTTCAGCTAATGGTAAAAAAAAAACTTTAGGGTCTCTTAACTGCACATTGTGAGTCGTGTGTATTTATTTTTGCAGATATAGTGGAATCAACAGGAAATTGCTTGCTGGTAGCTTTAAATTCAAAATCTCAATAGATCTATTCTGAGGCTAAGCCTGGATCTAATTTTACACATGCATGAAATCCATAGGAATAAGATTTTTTTAAAATTAATTTTTTAAAAAATTAAACATTAAAATAAAACAGAGAGAGCCAAGTGGAGTGAGAATTGTTAATTTTTGTTAGGATGACTTGAATTTAAGTTTGCCTTCTGTTTTTAATCCTGATATTTTGCCACTCAGTTCTATTGCTTGGTTTTACTGTAAATTATTTGTCTTGGTAATAGCATTTCTATCCAGCCCTTCTCAAAATACTGAACATGAGAAAAACCACCCTCTCGTTCTTTGTGTAAAAACTAACCAATTGGATTAGCTTAAAGTGCTGATCACATGCTCTGAAGGTTCATAAATAGATTAATGATCAGTTTTAGAAAACCTAATCAGAAGATCTTTTCTAACCCTCACAACAGATTTCACTGATTTGTGTAAATCTGGAGCTTTAACAAGATGAGAAATGAGTTATATCACTATATTTAGAGTAAGGTGACCAGATTTTAACATTGGTAAAGCGGGACACCATTGACAGGGGGTGGGGGACGGGGGGGTTCTTGATTAAAAATTTGGTCTAGCTTAGAAGCAGAGGTGGGCGCTGTCTTTTTCAAATGTCATTGGCTGACTTCGGAATGTACTCCTCCAATTTATCCAATCAAGTCAATTGTCTGGGTCCGAGGGTATCCTGAACCCTGAACTAACCACCCTATATATCCTAGCCATTAATGTGCCGTTAATCTGCCACTCTTTTTTTCCTCAAAGTTTTCCCACCATTCCTTTAAAGGGAAGCGCGCTATCACAACTATCCTCTTCCCCCTGCCCCTTCCTATGCAAGCCCGGTTTTCCATCCTACTCCACGGTGGGGAAATAATACAAGCTGGAGTCCTTCCACGAGCTCCTTATTTGTGGAGGCTCTCTGATACTCAAGTCTAGCACCTGGAGAATGCAGGGACAGACCGGTGTGGAAATCTTTGCATCACGAGTCTGCGTGGAATAAGTTGTCCCCCCCTCCCCAGCCTGTAAGAAAAGAGAAATACAACTGTCATGGGAAGGAAAATCTAGAAGGGGGGAGGGAAATATGATTTCTAGAGGGAGAGAGAAAAGACATCTGATTGAATTGCCAATGGGATTCCATGGGGGGGGTAGACGGGGTCAACGGTGGGAATTCTGCTCAAGTTCTCCCGAAAAACCCCACGTAGTCGCTGGGAGCGGAAAGCGATTCAGTGACACGTCAATCAATTGAGCTCATGTAAATCACATTGCGGGCGATCAATATTTACTCAAACCAATCAGAAAATGCATGAATGCTATAATCCAAGCAGCTTTTACTGAAACTCAAGGAAATGCAAAGCACAGCCCCACGCATGCGTTTCATCCCCATTAAAGTTTTTTACCCCCCTCCCTTCTGAATCGGTAAGCAGAGGAGCAGAGTTCACCGCCGTTGCCTTTTTGTCCTCCTTTCGTTATTTCCATAGTATTTAGCTTGGCTTTTGCCTCAACCGAGATCTCAACCCAAGGGCTCCGCAGCCACTTAGTTCCTGCCCCTGCAAAGTTGCTCCCGCTCGCCCGCAACTCACCGAAGGTTGCCACCCACCCAACTTTCAAACCTTCCTTGCGGGGGAGATTTGGAGAGGCCGTGAACGGCAGCCTGTGCAGCCAATAGCCGCTGGGTGAGGATGTTGTTCCTCCCAGTAGCTTCCTTGAGCCAATCTAAGGTGCAGAAGGTGGGATTTCCTCGCTGTGCAAGCGGCCTAATTGTTAGGGTTGTGCTTTCTTTCCAAAAATCGGGACTTTCTTAAAACACCGCGGGACGCAGGACAAATTGTTAGAAATCGGGACTGTCCCGCCAAAAGCGGGATGTCTGGTCACATTGATTTAGAGCCATCCTTAAAAATGCATGTGAGTGATATCAAACAGAGTATGTTGAAAAACAATGGGATGGGGGAATGCAGGAAACACAGAGCAGAGGATATATGCTTCTGGTCCCAGTATATTTAGTAGAATTCTTTATTGGCCAAGTGTGATTGGACACACAAGGAATTTGTTTCCAGTGCATAAGCTCTCAGTATACTACACAGAAACAACATTAACCATAAGATACAAACAATAAGTGATAAATCGTAAGATATCAATAGGAGGAGAAGATAGTAAGAAAGATGAGAAGACGAGAAGGATGAAAAATGAGAAGATGAGAAGGATAATAGCAATACAATAAATATCTTCGGGTCCAAGACAGTGCTGTGGGAATTACATATTCAGCAGTGATAGCACAGGGGAAAAACTGACTTTGTGTGTAGTTATTTTGTCATGCAAGGCCTATAGCGGCATCCTGAGGGAAGAAGTTGAAACATTTTATGTCCAGGATGTGAGGGATCTGTAGTAGTATACAGATCCTCAAAGGAAAGCAGACTGGTTGCAATTGTTTTTAATTTGTTCTCTTCCCTATTCCACCAATGGCCAGCTCCTCCTGATGATTAATTATTCTCAAACTGTGTTTGAGGTCCCTCTCCTTTGGATTTGTTTTTTCCTGCTGACTTTTTATAGCTATAGTTTGATACCTCCCTGGTATCTCCTTGTTTTGGGGCTACTGAAACAGTAGCATTCACAATGGATAACTGGAAATAAAGTAAACGATGAATGATTAATGTTCATTTGTAGTTGAAGTTTACTAATACAATCAATTTCATTGGATGATTTTCAAAAAGAAATACAACTCACATCACACAATGTATCGGTACTTTTCCCTCCTTTGCTAAACCAGGCAGGGGTGAGGCCAGCACGTAACACATCCGGCTTGCAGGTTGCAAGTTTGATATCCCTGCAGTAGATCAGGTTCTCCAATGTTGGCAATTTTAAGCCTGGAAGACTTCAACTTCCAGAATACCCCAGCAAAGCTGGCTGGGGGATTCTGGAAGTTGAAGTCTTCCAGGCTTAAAGTTGCCAACGTTGGAGAACCCTGCAGTAGATGATGGCTTGGAATTATGGGACCTGAAATCCAATATACCTGGGAAACATTAGGCTGGGAAAAGCTGAGCTGAACTCAAGTAACTTGGAGTTGGGATATTGATTGGCTTGAACTATTCAGTATCTGCATTAAATCTTTGTTTTGAACAGTTTACAATAACTCCAGTTAAAATATAGAATTACTATTATAGAATAGTGTTTTCAATTAACATTTTATTGATTGATTGATATTGATATATAGGTCTGTGCAAATTCTAAGATTGGTTATTCTTAATTGTTACTGTGGTCATTGATAAATAGTGGGTTTCTTTTCTGGCTGTTTAAAACTAATTGATGAATCATACTATATATATATCACCATTGAAGAATCTTACACGGGACAAGACCCGAATACACCAAGACCTACATATATATATATATATATATATATATATATATATATATATATTTGTTTTCGTAGATTTTCATGGGTAAAGGTATGTAGGTCTTGGTTACACGGGACAAGACCCGAATACACCAAGACCTACATATATATATATATATATATATATATATATATATATATATAAATATATGTAGGTCTTGGTTACACGGGACAAGACCCGAATACACCAAGACCTACATATATTTTTATATACATATATATGTTATCTAGTTTCTACTATTTCTAGTTTCTACTATTCCATCTACTATCTAATATTGAAGAATTTTTTTAACTAGATGATATTGAAGATTTTTTAGAATGCCTTCCCTCCCTCCCTCCCTCCTTCCCTCCCTCCTTCCTTCCTTCCTTCCTTTTTTTCTCTTTCTTTCTTTCTTTCTTTCTTTCTTTCTTTCTTTCTTTCTTTCTTTCTTTCTTTCTTTCTTTCTTTCCCCAATCCAGCTCCTTTCTGGATTCTTCGTTTTGTTCATAGATTTTTTTTTTAATTACATTTATATGCCGCCTTTCTCCGGAGACTCAGGGCGGCTTACAATTTTTGGGATGCAACCCAGTGTGCTCAGCAATAGCCTTCCTTCCATTGTATATGCCTGCTTATTACTAAGTGGCATTTTACAAAGTCAGCTAATTGCCCCCAACAATCTTGGGTCCTCAATTTACCTACCCCGAGAGGATGGAAGGCTGAGTCAACCTTGAGCCTGGTGGGATTCAAACCTGCACTAATTGCAGGCAGCTGGAATTAAGTGCTAGGCATTTAACAGCCTGCACCACCAAGGCTCCTGTTCTCATCTATCTGCAAAAAATTTTTTCCAGCAGTTCTCCATCTTTATGACTGAAAAAAAAATTGTTCAAACAATTTAGGAGAGTCCACTAATTAATTGTCAATTTTTTCCCCAACAAATTGGGCAAAACTTCTGAGAAGTGGATTGCTACGACAGAAATAAAAGATGGGAACGACTAAATTGTCAGCTTAAGCTCTGTTTCCAGCAAGGATTAATGTAGAAGATATAATTGTAAAACTACCCCCAGTAGAACCTGTTTGAGTCTGATTTTGGCAGTGACATTTTCAGTAACTATTTGCAACTTAGCTAAAAAAAAAAGCATCTAGGAGTAAAATATCACAAAGCTTGAAATTCCTCCTCTGGCTGCATTTTCAAGCATGGCTGTTATGGTTAAAAATTTCAGTGTATCCATCCACCCTCTTGGCAGAGAGCTGTGCTATTCTAAGTGTATGGACATCTTTTAGTTTGGGCACTAAAGATTGTCATTTATATGCTTTAGGTGCTGATGAACTTAAATTTCATAATTGCTCCAAATGTTTTCCAAAAGGTTTTCAACATTTGTATTTCCTGGATTTTTTTAAAAAAAGATCCTGCCTATGAGGTATGTGGTGAGACAAACATGAATATTAAAATATATACATCAGTATATATGTGAATACACATGTCACTTCTATGAACATCTTTGCTACATTATTTAATTAATCGCAAATATTCTGAGGAGTCTAGAAAGTGTTCTCGTTATGTCTATTTTTACACCGTGTGACATCAGAAACTTCAGATTCCTTTATGGACTCGGTTCATATTATACTGAACCAGTCCAGCTAGCTCTGTATTGTCTGTATTGAACACAATGTTTCCAGCACAAATTCTATATCCTACTCAGAGACTGCATTTGAGTACATCACCAATGAATGAATTTGTTGAATAGCATATGCACCACTTGAATGCCATCGGCATTGAAAAAAAATTACCAACAGTTAATTGAAAAATGCAGCTTTACTTAAAACAGGTTACATCCTGCGATGATATATCCATATCCCAAGTCTTTGGGAAGGACTTGATAGGTGGACAAAAGTGCCACATCTAGTCTAAACATCTGACTTGCTGGGCAACCAACCGTAATAAATTAAATTTATATGCGCCTGACTCCCAGTGGAGTCTGGGTGGCATATTGGTTTCTATCTGTTGGTTACATTTTAAACAAAATGCATCTTTTCCCAAGATTGCTCATCATTAGATGTGATTGGTAGCCCCCAAAACCAAGGAAAAGGACTCACTATTCTAAAGTGCTCCCAACAGGTACTATATACATTCCCACAAGCAGCCTAAAACAAGCTTTGCTCTTTGAATCTGGATCCCCGAACAACCATACTGCAATTAAGAAGGAAATCATTGCTTTAAATGTTTTTATTATTTTAATTATAATATTTTTTTTTAAATTGCAAGCCACCCAGAGTCATTGATTGAGATGGACGGCTATAGAAATGGAATAAATAAATAAATGGAAGCTTGGATTGTTCATTTGGAGCTGTGCTTTGAACAAGCACAATCATCCTGCATTAAGAGAGAGAAAAATGAGGACTTCAAATGCAAAAGAGTGTAAGAGACAATAGAAAATTTGGCTGGTTGCAGAGGAGGAATAATGGGGCTATTAAATGAATATATTTTCTGTGCAGCCAGCCAAAACATTTCATTAGAACAGTTGCACTCCGCCCTATCTAATAATAATTTCAGTAGAAAAGACAGATTGACTGAGAGGTTTTATTTATTGTGCAGTAGCCAGAGGTGTGCCAGCTAAGGGCTCTGAACATCCCAATGCCAAAGCACATTTCATCTGCAAAGAGTGTGATGTGATTTGTAAAATGTACCAAACATAGATGGATACTTTCAGTTCAGACTGGGATATCAATAGCTCACATAATCCACATCTGATGGTTAAAAGTTGGGGCTGTTTTCATCACTGATTACTGCTCAGAGTATAAATCCATGAACCTAGTACTTCCTGCCTCTAAAATCTTTGTTTTTTTCTACCTATTTCAAATAACTAAGATCTGAGGGAGTATAAGGTTTAAATGTCAAATAGTGCTGTATGGATGCCTATTATGCTATGATAGTTTGTTTATATTGAATTAAGTTTTCAGCCAATGAATTGTGAGAGATGTAATATTGATTATAATGTATATTGGCACTTTTTTCCATTTTTTTCAAACTGACAATTTTTAATTGGAAATTCAATTTTAGTATAGGGAGAACATGATAGATTACAATGAATAACGGTAACATTTTTAGAAATGTTCCCTATTGGAAACATAGCACCAGTTAGATAATAATATTCTGTAGCAGGGGTGTCAAACTCATGGCCCACGGGCCAGATGCGTCATGTGCTGGCCTCGCCCCTGCCCAGTTTAGCGAAGGGGGAAAAAGTCCCGATATGTCACATGATGCCACTGTGAGTTGACATGAGTTTAACACCCCTGTTGTGTAGCATCAATGCATTTAGAAGACATGTCACCAAGAACTAGATTTTTTAAGGTTGTTTAGAAAGAGATGGGAATCAAAAATGTTGATGTACTATTCTGATGTGCAGTGTTTACTTTTTTGAGTTAGGATTGGGGAGACCATTTAACCTAGCCATGAGGCTCATAGAATGATGTCTTTAAGTCAATAATTATCTCAAATGTACATGGTTCTTTAGATTGTTGGGAAGAGAAAGGGAAATATTCACTACTATTCTTATTCATCTTGTCAATCCATCCTTGGCTACTTTATAAGCAGAGTTGGAGAGTCAGATTAACAATAGCTGACCTCTCAGAGTTTTCTTGTTTCCATGCCTGCTCTTATTCTTGGAGGGGAAAAAAAAGGAGAAGCTGCTGAAAATTGGCCATTCTGCCCCAGGCAGCTGTGTAGATTATATTTTAGCATGATCTTGGAGGGGAGTGGATTGCAAAGGGACTGCAGGCAGCATGCAAATGGTAGATTATCCCTCCCTCATCTAGTTTCTGTATGTAATCCAATGAGCACCATTTATTTATCTGATTCCATTGTAAAAAAAATCCAGGGATTAAAACAGTGACTTTCTATATCCAACTGTCTTTTCCCCTTCTTTTTGTTGTATCACCTGAATGTATGTTGAACTTTGTTCTTTAACCTGCTTAAGACTTTGAGAATATTTACAAAAGTGCATGGCTAAGAAACAAAAATCATTTAATATGAATGACAAAAGGGAATGCAACTTCTTAAAAAACTCTTATTAATTACTACATTAATTACTCAAGTTTGCTGATATCTATTCAGATAGGCCAAGCTGCAAGTCTCTCTGAATGCTATCAGTAGTTATCAGATCTCAGGACAGAAGGGAGAGAGTTGAGCATCATTGAAATGTCAAAAAAGACGAGCATGGGGTTGAATCCTGAACCCTTGTTGAAGAATCAAGGAATAAATAAAACAGAGAGAGTGAGATCTGCTGTGGAAGTGAATAAATAAATTACCCTCCTCTGGGAAATATATCAATTTCCAGAGTTTAATTTCATAAGATGTGGAGATCCAATGTCAGAGAGCTACTATTTTGAAATGAATAATTTGTTTCTTTCAATCTCCAGAGCTTAATTTCATAAGATTTGGAGATCCAATTCACAAAGGAATTTTTTAATGAATAATTAATTGCTTTCTTATTTCACACGATTTCTTTCTATTAAAGATGGAAACTAATAATCAGAACAGGTGTTGTGCACAATGACAGACACATAATGACATCATCATCCCTATGCTGTTGTTATATAACTGTGTCAGGACTTTTGTTGCAAGTTTTGCAAGTTGAGCAATTCATGTGATAATCTCATGATGTACATGCCATCAATTGCTCCTTCCCACAGCTACAGTTGCCCATATCTAAGGATTAGATGTAGGGTTAAAGCACATATTTTAGTGATGAAATGGCTTAAGGCATGTGGAAGTAGCCATTCTTTCATTGTGCCATCCATACCTGAATGTTTTCCCACTCTTTGATTATTTTCTAAGGAAAATCATCATCATGACTGTTCTCCTTTCATAGGCTTTTTCAGATGAAAGAGTGAGTAAAAGCTATAAAAGAGAAGCATGGTAATTATAACATTCACTTCCATCATGAAACAATAAAACGAACAGAATAGCACTATCTAAAGAAATTCTCAAAAGAAATTAAAGTATCATGAGAATGAAACACATGACTCCTGTGCAGGGGAAGGAAATTTCAAGAAATTGAAGGATAGTTTTTGGTGCAATAGGATTTTGTATTCAATAATAATTCAATTTACCATTTAACTGACCTCTTTGATTCAAGAAAAGACATTATATATGTTTATTGCTGATTGGAAACTAATTATGGACTTTTTGCATGAACCAGAAGAAATACTTTATGGTTTTGAGGATTAGACTGGCTAGATTATAGAAAGAAGAGAGTTATGTTGTAACCATAGAGTAAAGGGTAAATTTCTAATTGTACTTCTAACTGCTGTAAAAAAAGTTGGAAGCTATTTCTTTGTATTTTCATTGATTCATTCATTCATTCATTCACTCAATTTCTATGACCTCCCATCTCAGTCAGTCACTCTGAATGGCTTACAAATATATAGGGATATATTACAATTTTTAAAAAATATTTTAACATAATAAAAACAGTAAAAGCAGTAAAAAAGACATTAAAACCAGTAAAAGCATTAAAAGCATTTTCTATTTTACTAGTACTTTTTTCTTTCTTTTTTGCACATTTAGCTTTCTGTTTGTTTGTTTTTCTTTTCCTCACTTTATATTAGTTCATATTAGCTGTTACTTTAGTATTTATCAAAAAAACCCTTTAATAAACAAGTATTTTAAAAGGAGGAAAGACTCAAAAAGTCATACTCTGTAGGCTCCTTATCTTTTCTCTCTTTCTAGCATCCTCTACTTTGTTTCCTAAGCTGCAGGCAAAAGAGAAGGAACAGAAAGCTCTTATCAGAGGCCTAATGATCTCTTATTGAAAAGTTTTGAAATTAGGCTGAAAGCTCATACCAGTAGCTTGAGGGCTGCATGCTCCATCCTCTGTACTAACAGGAAGCTGAAGCTCAGCAGTAAAGTCCATGTTTTTCACACACAAGGTTTCAAAGTCTGAAAGACCTTAAAGCAGTGCAAATCAGTGTAGGCAATAGTAAACAAAGTCATTGCCAGTTTGCATAAATTGTACATGAGGAACATTGTGCCCTTTAAGTATTTTAGATTACAGTTTCCGAAATACTGATAAAGGAGAATGTTTGTAGCTGATGGTTGAAATCAGTATTCCAAGAACCACTCAGTTTCCAAAGTCTTAACTATTTTGCTTAGGATATTACATATCTTAGCTGGAATTCTCCAGGACTATGTTGTCCAAAAAGTCTGGGGAATATATGTTTCTCTGAGATGCAGAAAGGAGGGACAGTTATTCTTTCTTAAAGGAAAAAACTGCAAGTATTGCTATTGCTCTTCCTTTCCTCAAAAGGGAAAGAAACATGTTCAAAATTCTTCACACAGGTACATGAGAAGATCATTTCAAGATTGTTCTTGCTAACTTAGTATCCTCCATCCTCTGATTAATTCTGCATCTCTTTCATTATAAGAGGTAGGCTCTTACCTGTTACAAACCAGATGTTCAGATCCCCATAGTGGCAGCTGCCATGGCAAACAAAGATGCTTAGTTATGCATACAAATGAACTACATTGGTGGGCTTTATTAGAATTATTTTGCAATTCCTTGTTGGGATAAATGTATTTCCAGTTAAAGTTAACATCTTTTTTATCATCTCTGTGTTCAGAATATTAGACTTTATGGAAAATCTTTTTGATCTTAATAGCTGCATTGATTGCTAGCTGGTGGGATTATACACTCATATGTGTCTGTATCTATGTATGTATGTGTGTGTGTGTATGTATGTATGTATGTATGTATGTATGTATGTATATGTACATTGGTATTATTAGAATTGGACCTGAAATATAGATTTTTGGTCCTATGGAACCTCTAAATAATTCTCAAGTCAGCAGTGACAGTAGCAGATCAATAGATGTGTCATAAAAAGCAGCCCTATGAAAATTGGCCAGGGAAACACTTGGGCAGGTCTTTCACAAGTATAAAGTACTTCTGTTGGTTGTGAATTCGTTAAGGTTCATCTCCCTACTAGACTGAGGAAATAACCTTTGTTCCACAGTAGTGTAGACTTGATAAACAACCTTGATAGTACTTTCATTTATACAATTCCTGGAGTCTTGAGTCTGGGATAGTTGTGGGAACAGTTTTTTTTAAAATTACATTTATATGCCGCCCTTCTCTGAAGACTCAGGGTGGCTTACAATTTTTGGGATACAACCCAGTGTGCTCAGCAATAGCCTTCATTCCATTGTATATGCCTGCTTATTACTAAGTGGCATTTTTACAAAGTCAGCTTATTGCCCCCAACAATCTTGGGTCCTCAATTTACCTACCCCGAGAGGATGGAAGGCTGAGTCAGTTGATGAATCAGAAAATAAAAATGAGTATCCATAAAACTACTTCTGTGGGATTCTCTCTAGCTACAATAAAAACAAGGTATTTTCCTGTGGAAAAGATAAACAAGTGTGTGGATGACATAGTTCAAGAGAGTTCAGCAAGAAAGGTAGTCTAAGGCTAACACAAAGTGTACAGAGGTGGGCTGTTGTTGTTTTTGTTTACAGACCACACTGTATAAGGTAGCTTGTACTTAGTGGATAATAGCATCTTCCAACTATCATCCAACCATCCTTGTATTAAAATAAGTATTTAGAGATAGGCTTTTCAACACTTTAGTAAAAGTTGGGTGATGCAATGCAGATACTGTACTGTAAATCCCTGGGTTGACAAATAGCCTCTATACTGGGCAAGGAATGAGAGATAAGGACAATTCCTGTTTGGGACAAACTGTTTTATTATTTAAATAAATGTGAATTGTGTTTAAAATATACAGATTCAACCTTGAAGAAATTGATTCCTTTTTTAGGGTACTGCAAAGAGATTAGCAGAATTAAGACAGCCTTTATGTGAGGGTCTTTTCCTTTTCCTTATTTGAATAAATCCTCCTGGAGCAAAATCCTTTCTTGACATTTATTTTATTTATTTATTTGATTTGTCAATCACTTACAAGATAATATGTATAAATATAAACATAGTTATGAATACATGAAATGGATACATATAAGAGAAATAAAAAGAATAAATAGGACAGGGACAGTAGGCATGATGGTGCACGTATGCACGCCCCCTACAGACCTCTTAGGAAACATATGTCTGACTTGCTTTTTCAAAACTCCATTCCACCTGTCATCAAATATTTTTAAGTCATGGGATGAAAATATATGGATTTTGGCAAATTATGTTAAATTTTGGAAATAATAAGACCAACATTTTGATTTTTTTATTTTCTCTGAAGTGGAAAAATTAAAGGAAATATTTCAGGTCCTAAAGATTTTGGGGGCACATTGATAAGACAGAAATATATATTTTATGAGCTAAGCTATTTTGGAAGAGGGAAAAATGGGGGAGGGGAAGAGAAGACAGTACAACCCCAAGGGAAATAGTGCAACCCTCCAACTGCCACTGCTAAAATGCATGGAGCTTTAATTAAATAGTAAAATGCACGATCATTTTGTAAGACCTTCCTCAAGGCTATAAGAGTTCAATTTACAACTTACCTCCCTATTAAAATTCAATAACATTTCTGTGGCTCTAGGAAGGTTTCACTAAAACATCATAGGCATTATATCATTTTATTAACATCAGACTTTTGAGTATCATTTGGAGACCAGCTTCTTTTATGACCCTCCATTCTTTATTTTCCATCAAAAACAGAACCTAATACTGTAGATCTTGCTTTCTACTACAAATACAATGTTCTACAAAGAGAAACTTCTGAGGAGGAGAAGTTTACTCAGATTGTATTCAAGGCTACATAATGATAATTTGTGATGATTTCACTAGGTACGTTCAGGTCACCTAAACTCCTGCTGAAGCACATAACACATGTATAGCTTTCTTTTAAATATTGGATAGTTTGACTCTTCTGCAAATAGCCCTTGACATATTGCCTTTGTTTCTTGTGCTGAGTTAATACAGGTTATTTTGTTCTCTCTGCCCGTTTACAAGTATGGCATAAACACTATCTTCTTCCCAGTCAAAGCTTAGAAAGAGTTCCTACACTCCTGCATGATGCCAGTAGTACATGCTTGATAAGTTAGGAATATAATCAATTTAAGAGGCTAGACTTAGGGAGAGGCAGATCTAAAAAGTTCTACATGAATTGATCAAATAAGACAAAATGGATTTCTGAAGCTTAAATTTTGTGATTAATTTGAGAATACAAGTAAATTAATAAAAACTGCCTATGTTCTCTTCTATTTATACAGTTTGCTTCACTTCAAATCAAGAATATGGGATTTGCAACTTTGACAGTGAATAAGTTGTGTAGATGGATGGGTGGATTGATAAGATGCAGAAAACTGTAGCCACAAGGAAAGGAAAATATAGAATTGTGCAATGCACACAGTTTCCAGGGTGCTTTAATTTGTCTTAAGTATCTGAGATTCCTAAAGTGCTCAACAGTATCCATTTTGATTAAACTGCATACTTGATGAATTCCCACAGATAGTTTTATCATATTATTTATTCACCCATTTATCATATTTAGGTCCTAGTTTTTCTTTTAAGAAGTTTGAAGAAGAACAGATGAGGATTTCTCTCAATTTATCCACACAATAACTATGCAAATGGATTAAACTGAAAAAGAATAAGTGTCCCAATGTCAGATTCATAACTGGGCAGATATTCTAAACCTGGATTCATTGTACCAAATTCAATGCTTACCATTCTATCACATTTCGCACATATCCTGTCCCCGTCACACACAATTACTCAACATTGGATTTCTCATCAAAAGCATAAAAGAATAGCAACCCCAAGGCACCAGAAACCTTGCAGACACAAACAACCCAGTTCTTTTCTTATTGAACTCAGGCACAATCTTTTATTCCCCAGATTTTTATAATCAAGATACAAAGAAGCTTTTAGATATGAATCACATTCCGGGCCCAACTAGACTTAGCTGTGAACAAGGACATTCAAAAACACATGATTCCCACTTAAAAAGAAACCCTGCCTTTACTTGGATCAAGCTCTATCTGCCTCTTATTTCATTAGCACAGCCTTCCTTCATAGTTTGTTTCCAACTCTATTCTTCCTACCAAACTGCCTGCTTTCTTTGAAAACTCCTGGAAGCCAGCTACTGGCCAGGATCGGTTCTTGAACTATTATTAAAGATAGGAGAAACTACAAAGGTCCAGTGTGTCTCAATTTTTTCTGATGCACTGTGCTTCCAGGGTAGCATTTAATTGCTTTTGCAATGATCCTTTAGTCCCTGCCACATCACCCAAGCATCACTGATATTTATTATTTGGGGGGATTTGTTTTCTATTACTACTCTTGTCTCCAAGGCCTCTTACCTTCAGAGTCCACTTCATAGTTTTTATTGTACTTGATGTCTTTCTCACCCTTCCCTTCATCAGTAGTAAGAGTTTTTCAAATATTACAAATTCAATTTAGTAATGAATTAGTAATTTGTTTACTAATGAGTGAGGAATGCTATGCACAAACATTAGTTGACCACTAATCAAATGCCTAAAAATCAAGTGACTCTGGGCAGCATGAAATATATACAAGCTAATATTAATGTTATTACTTTTATAAACTTTAAAATTATAAAAGGCACAAAACTGGACCACATAAATCCAGCAGAAAGGCAACTGTTTAGTATTCATCAAATGAAGCTCCTAGCTGCCAGGAACCACAGCATACCCTCTTTACTGGATCTAGTGGGATGAGCAGATGTAATACATGTTATATATTCTAGGCATATATCCATGTCCATATCCACATCCATATACAAACATTCTGTCACCTATCACAAACTTATCAACAAATTTAGAAAGAAGAGAGATTTCTTGGAACTATATCTTCTCAAGTTTCTGTATCAGAGTAATATATTTGGTGTAGAAGTTTTTGTTTCCATTTCTAAATGTTTTCCTTTATTTTTAAAAAATGCAGTATTTTCTCTACTTAAGACATGATACAACTGATGTGTTGAGTAGTTCTGTTCTTGAGCTGGAATTCATATGCTGGGAAACCAGCTAAAGCTAATGTTTAAAGAACAGATCCGCCATGTCTACCTTTTATTTTTCATTTCATTAAATCTGTAGTTGTACTCTGTTTGACATTGCTGTTGAAACATCCATGCTGGGTTATTGATTTCTCATTATCAAGAACTGGCTTCAGTGTTCTTGTTCTGTTTAATTAAAATTGTTTGGGAAAAGATTAGGGAGTGGCAGTGAGAGATGGGTGGTTTTGGAGTTTAGAAAGGGCATTTTGCTATTTGTGTTGTAAAAAAAAGCATCAACATTGATTTTCTCCCAAAAGTTTCAAAAGCTTTGTCCACTGCTGATTTGTCCATAGAATCATGAAATGTGATTTTGAAACTTTGGAATTTTGGCCTCTTCAGAAAGATGCTCATATATTAACTCCTAGTAAATGCATATTCTCATTTACCTGCTTAGAAATATTCTTTCATTTCCATTGCTTTTTGCTGTGTGTTATCATGTTATTGTTGTGCAGTGCTTGCTTCTGGGACCAGTACTTGGAGGGATCACAACATCATGCAGAATAAAGAGGCATTCTAACTTTATTTTCTATTGCCAATTCCTGGTTAGAAAATCATCAGCTGGAAAATACATGAATAGAGGAGATGATCATATTTTGAGCTATGAGTAATGTAGAAAGAAATAAAAACAATTCTTGGATTATATAAAAGAATCCAATAGATATTTTCCTCACCAGTTGTGATGAGGGAGCAATTTCTCGGTGGTCAAGAAAACACAATCCTTCTGATATAAAGTTTGGTATATTTACTTTTCTTGTATGCTGTGCCAACCCCAAAATGCAGCAATGTGATAGAAATTGCAGGATGCTATTCTTTATGATCATTGAAAGAACCAATCCTACAATTGTAGGTGAATGATATAAGATTAAGGCTTTTATAGTCTGGCTAGCAACATAAAGGCAGAAACGTGGACCACATTGTGCATATCATCATTAGATGGTTATCATGGTCCCTAACAAATCATTAAAATTGTTTCTTATTGTTGGCAGTCCTTGAATCCTCCTCCTTTATCAATCTTGCTCACTATAAAACCAAAAAGAGATCAAGTGGCCTTTCTGAATGTAGATGAATTTAGGCTTCACAGACATATAGACCTATAGGTTGGAAATGGCAGGACTGACATAATGAAGAGTCCTTGTTTGGGAAGACTACACTTATAATATAACATTGCTTGAAAGTATCATGACTCTTTAACCAGGAGATGAATTGCTGGAGATTCCTTTGTTTATCATCTCAACTATTCTACATGGCAAGTTGTGACTTGTGAACTACAGGTGAAATATATTCACATGCCCTATAAATTCCTCTCTAGTTTGCTTGCACCTGCTTTTAAAACAACATTTAAATGATTTCTTCTGCATTGACACATATATTCACTTGATGATATTTAAGTGAGAAGAAAATGTTTCAGGGTTGAGGAAGATTTTGGGTCCAAACACAGATACAAATCTTACAGATTTTAGTCCCTCAGCAGTGTTGAAGTATTATAGACCCAATACCTCAGGCATTAAGTCATCTATAGAATAGCTCCAGTTTTGGAGCTGGCCCAAGAATGAACAAGCCATAGAAGATTAATATCCAAAAGCAGGTCAGTGGTGTAAGGAATATGAACAATTTTTCCAATAATAGTTATTATTTGTTTGAGTTAAACCTCACCTCTTTTAGTAGGAATTCACAGCAAGGTACATACTTCTCCCTTCTCCTTTTTTTTCTTCCATAACAACCCTGTGAGATAGTTTGGGTTGAGAGAGAATGATTGGCCCAAAATCAACCAAAGAACTTCTCTGATTGATGGTCAACTAGAATCTGAGCTTCCTTCTCCTGGATCATCACTGGATGTATTCTCTCCCTCTCTCCCTCTCTCCCTCTCTCCTCTCCCTCCCTTCCCCTCCCTCTCCCTCCCTCCCACCCCTCTCCATTGTCTATATTATCTACAACTATGGCTACATCTACATCATCTGTATCATCTATATAACATTTGTGTGTGTGTATATTGTATATTGTATATTGTATATTGTATGTTGTATGTTGTATGTTGTATGTTGTATATTGTATATTGTATATTGTATATTGTATATTGTATATTGTATATTGTATATTGTATATACACACACACACACACACACACACATATACATCATATTAATGTGATTGCTTCTGATGCAGCAACAGTTTCACCCTCTCTCTCTCTATTTGAATATATTTCAAAGTAGACAATGGCTGTCATTTAAAACTAAGATCTATATTTTTGTCAAAATCATAAAATAGCTTTGGAAAGTTCTTTTATTCATCTGTTATAGTCTAGTACAAGACAGAATTGTGTAGTTGCACAAGTTAGACATATGCTGTAACTTAAAAGTCCCTCCTGACAGAATGTTATGAATATTCCACAGTTCTGCATCACAGCCAGTGGCTATTGAAATGTCAAGATGATACATAACATGGTATCTTATCTGGCATTTTCCAGGTCATGTAGTTGTAGCAGCATCCCTTTCTCAATCCCATCACTGAAGGAGTAGTACATGGGAGATGGAAAATAAAAAGAAAGTTAAGGTTTCTCTCAGCCACCCACCCAAAAAGTTTTGTTTTATGGACAAGCATGACTTGATTTCATATTTCCAAACCAGAAAATATGAAACCCAGAAACCTTATTATTGTAAACTTGCTCATTGGGAAAGCACTAAGAAATATGATTCCACTGGGCTACTATATATTACAAAATTCTAAATAACCACTATATGCCAATAAAGATGTTCAGTCTAACCCTAATTCTCATCTGGAAGTTTGCAGCCCAGATGTGATCACCCTAAATTTCACCTAATTTTAGAGAATAGACACAGATGTATAAAGAAGCACAGTTGGGAAGGGGTGATGGTGGGTGTTTTGGGTTTTTTTTGGTTGCTGTCATTTTACTGAAACAAATGGCTGAAATAACATTCCCAGGAGCACAAAATGTAGTTTAAACAAAATTTCCCACAGGAAAAGTAGTTTTTATCTATTTTGTCAAGAAGATGGAAATTCTGAAATTGTCAGAGGGAATTAACATTGCAAACCACAGCCAACCTTTTCATTGCAACATGATAATAAAAATGAGAAATCTGATTAGACATGTCAGAATGCCTTCAGGCTGCATTGCTTTCTACTGAGGCCAGTTTAGCTATCCTTCCAGGTCTTCTTTTGCCTTTACAAGTTGTCTAAACCTGAAAAATAACTTATGCAAAATGTGGGATGACAGCTCTTGCCAATATGTTATGATTCAAAGGTCATCCTGTCAGTGACCCAAATGGGCAGATGATGACTGAAATCCTGTATCATGTATGAAAACAAACTAGGTACAAAAGGCATATTGCGGTTAAACCTCTAAAAAAACTTCAGGTTTATTGTAGTAGAGAAAGTAACTGTGTCATATAGTAGGGATCACTGATCACTGATGAATATGTAATCTTGTGCTGGGATCCAGCTATAGGTATGAGGGCATTCTCCACTATTCTTATATGGAAACATTCAGAAAAAAATAGATGCAAACATTAGTTGCAAAGAGAGATCTTGAAAATGAATCCTTCCTGTTATTAAACTTGATTGATTTCTTATGTGCTATATTCAAGTTGGTGGTTGGGTCTTAGAGATCATGTAGCTAAATTTTCTTTAGGAGACTCTATCTGTACCTTAAATTATACAGTTATAAAAATTACAGAATCAGTATGGAAGGGCAAGAATCCAAATTACAGCATTCCCAACAAATAATCTAAAAACTTTCAGTGAAGAGGAACTTCCATATCTGTAGGTAATTGGTTCCAGTGTCAAATTACTATTCCTTCCCCCCTCCAAATACTCAGTTGAAATTTGTCTTTCCATAACTTCCATTCCATTAAACAATAGACAGTAGAATAGACAATAGAAAGTGTTAAGTTTGCATGAAGAGACAGACGCAGAGTGCTTCAAGCTCTTTGTTTATTAGTGACTACAGCTCAGAATGGACCCACTTTGGCTGGGCTGCAGCTGCTACTTATAGCCAGCAGCCGCAGTTGCCAGCCAATCAGAGTGCAGGGTTTTCCCACACTTTTTAAACCAATCATTTCTTACATTTTACAAGAACAGTTCAAACTAAACCAATGACTTTAAACCTGCATACATAACACCCCTCCCCACTAGGTTCAGTCCATACTCAAACCCCAGCCTATCTAATGTATTCTTTTAAATAGGTGGGGCTCTTACTTGTACGTTGAGACCGTGGTTCAGATGTTTTAAGGTTCTCACCTTGTGAGGGAGGAAATGTGTCTGCTGACATTTCCTTACTAGGACTTACAGTAATGGTAGAACCTGTTTGGTTACTACAACCTGGTCTCTCCTCCCAATCCATCTCCAACCCAATGTCAGCACCTAAATCAGGTAGTGATGTGCAATCTTCCATTTGTGAAAATGGTTGTTGGTATTGTGACAGGTTTTGGGATGGTTCCTGTTGTATTAGCTCGTTACACATGGGGTTGATTCTTGCTTGCTGATTACACTCATGATCCTCCCTTCCCCTAGAAGAGGCAGTAGGTATGGGAACCAGAGAGGAGCAAAAGCGATGCTCCTGAGGCAATCTGGATCTTAACTGATCAATGTGCCTGCTCCAGAGGACACCATCCTCTGTTTGTACCCTGTAAGACCTGGGGCCTGTGATTTGGGTTATCTCAGCAGGAATCCATAATGGTTCACCCATAAGATTCTTAGCATAAACAGAATCACCCACAGTGAATGTGCGAATTTTGCTAGTGGAAACTAGTGGTGCGTTGGGTGCAAGTGGGATGAAGGCGATCAAGGGGAGACCTGAGTTTCCTACCCATCAACAATTCAGCTGGGGACAAATTAGTTGAGGGGTTGGGAGTGATATGCTGAACACTGAGAAGTTTTTCAACTCTCTCAGTGATATCCCTGGACCCAATTGCTGAAGTTTTTCCTTGGTAAATCGTACCATACGTTCAGCCAGGCCGTTAGCGAAGGATGCCCAGGGGCTGTCAGGGCATGTCTGATACCCTGTTGTGCTAGATAGGATTCAAAAAGGTTGGATGTAAATTGAGGGCCATTGTCAGAAACAAGCACATCAGGTAACCCGTGAGTTACAAAGCTTTTTAAGCTGTTTGATGACAGCTTCAGTTGTGGTGGATGCCATAGGGATAACCTCTAGCCATTTGGAATATGCATCAACTATAATAAGGAAAGTGTGCCCTCTGGTAGGGCCAGCAAAATCAATGTGAATCCTGGACCATGGGCCCCTAGGACATTCCCATTCATGTGTGGGGGCGAGAGGTGGGGCAGGCCTGACTACCTGACAGTTGGGACAAGATGCAACCCAGTTTTCAACCATTTTGTCAATACCTGGCCACCATGCATAACTCCTGGCCAATCCCTTCATGCTGACAATTCCCAGATGACCCTCATGTAACATTTCCAAAACCTCTTTTTGTAGTTTTGCAGGAATAACCACCCTGTTACCCCACAAAATACATCCTCTTAATACAGATAATTCAGTTTGCCTGGATTTGAAAGGTTGGGCAAGTTGAGGTAGATCTTGAAGTGGCCAACCCTTCTTAATCCAGCCTATAACAGGAGCCAATAAAGTGTCTTTGGCAGTCTCTCTGGCAATTTGAGCAGCATGTACTGGAAGCTTGGCAACAGTTTCTAGAAAAAAGATATGAGTCTCAGGAACAGGGTCCTCAATGTGTGAAGGAAGTGGGCAGCGACTCAAAGCATCTGCATGCCCAATGTCTTTACCAGGTCTATGGATCAGTTTGTATGAATAAGCAGCAAGAAATTCAGTCCATCTCAGCATTCTTGGTGACAGGATTGTGGGCGTTGGTTTGTCCCCTGCCACAATACCTAAAAGAGGTTTGTGATCTGTGACAACAGTAAATGTTCTCCCATATAAATACTCATGGAATTTCTTGACAGCTGCTACAATTGCCAAGGCTTCCTTATCCAGTTGGCTGTAGTTCCTCTCTGCTTTAGTCAAGGTGCGAGAGTAAAATGCAATAGGAGCTTCCCTCCCGCTGGGAAGCATATGGCTCAATACCCACCCACTCCAAAAGGGGAGGCATCACAAGTCAGAACAACAGGAAGATTCTCAGAGAACTGTATCAGCACAGCATCAGACGTGATTTGTCTCTTGATATTGTTAAATGCAGCTTGTTCCTTCCTCCTCCAGACCCAAACAGATTTCTTGTCCAGCAACCTATGTAGGGGTTCTGCAATGGTTGCCTTCTGAGGTAGAAACATATGATAAAGTTAATGAGTCCCAAAATGCTTGCAGATCTGTTTTGCATTTTGGCCTGGGGGCTTCTTTGATTGCCTGAACCTTTGCTTCTGTGGGGTGGATGCCATGTTTATCAATCATGTAACCCAAGAATTCCACTTTATCTGTTCTAAGTGTGCATTTTTCTTCTTTGACTTTTAACCCGCTTTTTGAATCTAGTTAAGACTTCCCTGAGTCTCTCGTGTAACTGAGTGTCATTTTCAGCAGAAATCAAAACATCATCAAAATAGGGCACCACCCCTGGCAACCCTTGTAACATTCTTTCCATAAGGATTTGGAAGATGCCTGGTGCCACGCTTACTCCAAATTGCAATCTTTTGCATTTGAAGGCACCTCTATGGGTCACAATGGTTTGGGCTTCTGCAGTGGCATCATCAACTGTTAATTGTTGATATGCCTGTGCCAGGTCCAACTTGGCAAAAACTGTGCCCCTCCAAGAGAGTGTAATAAATGATGCACTACTGGAACTGGATATGCGCTCTGTTGTAGTGCATGGTTCAATGTCCCCTTGTAGTCTCCATAGATTCTCACAGACCCATCAGCCTTGACTGGTGTGACTTTGGGTGTCTCCCACCTGGAGTGATCAGTGGGCTCTAAAACCCCTTGGGCTATTAGTTTATCTAATTGTGCATCAATTTTTTCCTTTAAGGCAAATGGGACCCTTCTGGGTTTTAAACTGATTGGTTGTACCTTGGGATCTAGGTTAAAGGAGATAGGGGTACCCAAGTACTTGCCTAATCTGTCGCTGAAGACCTCTGGAAACTCAGACTTCAAGGCCTCTTCCCACTCAGTGTTGCTCATGTGATTGATGCCAGTCACCTCGATGCCCAGCGGGTTGAACCACTCAAGGCCCAGCTTTCCCCTTGATCCCGACAGTAAAACTCATGTCTCTTAATGAGGCACGATATTTGTTGGGTGTAATGGGCTCTTAACAACTTTTCTAAGTCAGGCCATTCCATTATCTTCACGTCTGCAGCTCCCGCCAATGCCTTCACCATCTTGAAAACTGCTGGACCGCAGTGCATGAGAAAGACCGCCCTCTTCCGCTTCTCGGAAATGTTGGCGAGATCGTTTCCTTCCAGATACATTTGGAAACGATCTGCATATGGGTCCCAGTCTTCTGCCATCGGATCGAATGGGGCTGGGGGGGTGTTCAGCCCAGCCATCTCTCTCTTCTTCTGTTCCGCGTTGCCTTCTTCTTCAGGGAGAACCCACCTTCGTCGCCAGTGTTAAGTTTGCATGAAGAGACAGACGCGGAGTGCTTCAAGCTCTTTGTTTATTAGTGACTACAGCCCAGAATGGACCCACTTTGGCTGGGCTGCAGCTGCTGCTTATAGCCAGCAGCCGCAGTTGCCAGCCAATCAGAGTACAGGGTTTTCCCACACTTTTTAAACCAATCATTTCTTACATTTTACAAGAACAGTTCAAACTAAACCAATGACTTTAAACCTGCATACATAACAGAAAGCAGTATGCTCCATCCCATAATTGGGTAGACCAGGTTGCCCTGATAGACTGAAAAAAACATGGAGAAAAAACACTTAATAGACAGTAGGATTTTTCCTTCTTCTGGATGGCATCCTTTTGGATATTTTACAGATGATATTTGTCCCTATTTAGCCTTCTCTTAGTGTTCTACTCCCTATTTCACTTCATAACGCTTGGTTTCCTCATTGTCCCTTTCTGAAATCAAGGGGAAAAGAAAGAAAAATGTAACTTTTATAGGTTATACTACAGGCTGATACAGATGAAATGGCCGAGATGCACAGAAACATACCACTGTGGTAATTTGATAAAGTCTGAATTTTCAATCCTGTCTTTCTCAAGGGGGAACACCGGTCAGCTTTGGAATCATTAGTAAAAGCTGCCACACAGCTGCGGAGGATTGGAGGGGCTGATATTTTTGAGTAGCTGTCAGCAGACAAAATAGATTCTTTAGTAATTCAAGGTCATTGTGAATGATGCAGCAAGAAATGGGGCTGAAGGGGGATTGGTTCACGTGATGTATGATGTGGGGAAAAGGGGATGGTTTGTAGGTTGGGTCTTTGTGGGAAGTCTGTGGGGAAACTTTAGTTTCGGAATTCCACAGAGGTACCAAGTTTCTATTCTAATAAAAGTACCTTGAGATTATGGTTGTCTTGGAGTTACTGGCTGGAATGGATAATCTCTGGAACACTGACAGTCTTGAGTTAACAGGAGTCTGAAGTATTTTAAAAATTCTTGGAAGACTCACAACTGAATTGGACAATGTGATTGTTTTTAAAGCATTATAAAGGCATATGGAAATTATATGTGTAAATTACCAATATATGTTTCTAGTTTTGATCAGACCATTTTAACTGGGGAACACAATTGCAGTGTCTACCATCTTGTTGATTTTTGAACTTTCCCTTTATAAACCCAGTGATCTTTGAGTAAAACTGCCTCAACAGAGAACAATAGCCAAGTTTTTTGCTAACACCTCTTCCCAGTAGACCAGACAAACTGGATAAACTGGGCAGAACTCCCAGATCCTGCCATACACAACATCCTGATTTGTCATTTGCTTTTTTTTTAAAGGCCAAACTTTGTAAGAGACATGTCTGCTCTTGCAACATAGTTGAATTTTTCAAACTTGGCAATTGTCTGGCAAATTGATTGCCTCATTTAGAACTCCAGAATCATGCATATTTCTCTGCAAGCTACAGAACACTTAAAAAGAAACTCTATTCCAGTAATCAGGCAGTACCAATGAACACTATCCTTCCTCTTTTGAGAACCAGTTAGAGCACTACAGACAGCATGGATACATCAAAGTGGTCTCCTCAGTTTAATTTACCAGCAACAATGCTTCTTCATCTTCAAAGCTAAGGGCAATGCACCTGGATTATCTTTAGATATTAGAAGCTAAATGCATTCATATTCTAAACTCATTTTCATTGGAATAGGTAGCATCACTCTTTCTAATAACATGTGAAAGAAAGCTACAGGACATGGAAATATTGAGTATTTGGATTTGATAATGTTTTAAAAGAACTATCTATTATCCAACATTTTTAGAAGGACTAAAACTATTGCCATTAGTGCAAAAAAAGTGGCAAGAACATTTTTACTAGAAAAGCTTAATGTTTATTTTGAGACCAAAACACATATTATTTCATAAGCATTGCCATTTTAGTATTATTTGTTTTTAACATCATTCCAACTTACTCAATCATTTCCCTCCATAAATTTTTGTTTTTGAACAAAAAAATCTCATACACAAATGGTGCCAAAATGCAAGGGGGAAATAAATAAAATGATTATATTTGCTACACAGCTGCCAAACAAGTCAATAAGTGGGGTACAACAAAACCAGGACAAAACCCACCACAGCATTATGACCCTTTAGCACAAATTTAGGAAACAAACAAGTGGGCCACTGCCTTCTATGTGGTAAATGGTATTCATCTATTGTGCAAGCCATTGAAAATTTCATATTTTTTCTTAACATTATGAAAAGTCCAGGGGGAGACATTTAAAAGAAAATTTAATACCACCTTCCAACCAGGTATTTTTATCAGAATATAGAAAGCGAAGACAAGTAGCCATTAGAAACATGTATAAAGATTGAATGACACAACCCTTTTTTGTGGCTGTATTCATTTTGAATGCAGGCATGGAATTCAGTACCTCCCAAATGAAAAAATGCCTACATGCTAGAAACCCAGCACATCAGAGGGAAGGAAAAATAATGGATTACTTTCTATGGGTGAGATTTTCAATGGAAGGGAATATTCACAATGGTGCACTCCTCTGTATTGTGATTATACAGTCCCCCATAGTTGTGTAATCTGCTTTGCTTTGCGTTGTCTCTTTTTTGTTTTGTTAAAACATGTACACTGCAGATAGTTCCATGCTCTGGGTGGCTAGATAAGTTAAAGTTTGGGGATACAAAGCAGAGACATCATGGTGCAGGCTGGGGATGTGCCAACTTGTAGATAGCAGCTTGAAATTGTGCCGTGGATGTCCTGCATGTTTCTGAAGGCCTTTGTGCCTCTTGACTTCTTTAACCTTCCCTGCATCCTGGAGATATTCCTGTTGCAAAGTAAAAATCATTGTTCATCTTGCATAGAGAAGACTGAAAAGAAGGAGAGCTGCAGTTGTAGGAGAAAATAATATCAAAAATATATTGCAAATGTGCAATTATAGAATGACTGCCATCACACACACTCAGTTTGGTTACAGAATTAACCTGTTCTCTGGAGGGACACAATACAAACCTTTCCCCAAATTTACAGAAACCAAAATTAGCATGATCAACATGTTATTAAGTTTCTAGTTTGATATGTTCAATATGGTCATAAGAAAGCAACTTAATGGTAAGAAGGTGCAGCCATTGTGGGAAATATTGCCAAGTACAAATTCATTTGAAGACAGAGTAGTAAAGGAGAAGCATAGAGCAACCTGACAAAGCAAGAAATTTGTTGATATTAAATGTTAGCTGGAGAAGTATAGTTGAGAAAGTCCCTTAGAACCAGTGATGATTACTGACAAAGCATATAGTATTACTGCAGTAGCAATGAGATATCATGCCAAAGACAAATAACAGTCCATGGGGATAAAAAAGAGAGTGGGATTAAAAAAAAGAGGTATGAGACTTGAGTATATAGATAATTCAGCACTAATTGTGTAATTATTTTATTACATAGTTTAAATCACCACAGAAAAGATATCCTTCAAGTCTTAAATTTCCCCTAGTGAAGAATAACTTCATGTTTGGAAACACAGTAATTATTTCTTGAAAACAAGTTCTGTACTGAGTAATTTGAGAGTTTTATCTCCTGGGTTCTACTGCAATGTAATTGAGCAAGTGGCAATAAATCTTATACTAATAAAGTTGGTAGATTCCATATTGGGGAGGAGTAAAAATACATAATCTTCTTTATTACCTAAAGTTGACATCTTAAAAGGTGCCCAAGGAGATCAAAATTTCATCCATCCCACCTAATGATCCATTCTCCCTTAGCACATGCTCTGGGATGGTATATGAAAACCAGCAAGAAGGATTTATGAGCTAGCCAATCTTCAAGATAATTTTCTTCCCCTTCTGCCTTCTTTCCTCCATTTTATTTATGTCCACTTTCTGCATGAAATCAGGATAATCTTCATCCTTTTCAAAAGCCTTGTGTAATAAAAATCCAGACTTGTATGTTATCCAGTAGCTTCCATAGATTTCTTTAATCTGCATAATCTCTTCACTTAGAATTATCTCTTTGTGGAATTCAATTTTATGTGCTAATTGTTTTGAGCATGAAGTTGACACTTTCTAGTAGTTCAATAGTTCAAGAAAGGAGCAGTTCAATGAAAGAATGGGACTAAGTCTATTAATTGCAGTAACTAGGGCTGGAGAAATATCTTGTACAATTTCTTGAATCAATATGAGATCCAGAATGCAGCCATTCTTGATATTTGGTAGCAAACTTTTTGATCCAATTCTCTGAACAAAATATGCATATAAAAGAAATTTATGAAAGGTCATTCATAATTCACACTCCTAAATGATAGAACTGCTTTGAAGATAAGCTGAAAGCCACAAATGGTCCAGAATGAGTTGACTAGAAGTCCAGCCAGAACACCCCCTAGAGTAGAGTAATCCTGATTTTGCAGTCACTGCATTGGATCCCAGTAGATTTATGGGCCTGATAAAAAAAAATAACCAGCATATTTTAGGAACCATGTTGCCAAATCTGACTCTGACTACCTGGTCCAAACAGCTACATAGGTTCTGATGAAGGTCCCATCTCAAACAAAAGGCAGATGAGATGTGGTCCAGGAGGTAAGCCTTGTTGGTAGTAGCTCCCATTCTTGAAACATAAATTTCCAGCAGTATCTTGATCACAATCCTCCTTGCATTTTGCCATATATCATCCTGTTCAAATATGCCTTTGATTTGAGACAACACAATAATACCCAAGATTAAATGAATGTATTGTTTTATGGATATAACAGTTTATTATTGTTTTATAGATGTAGAAATTATTGTAAATTAAAGAAATTCAATTTTATTCATTAATAAATATTAAGCCTCAGTCAAATAAGTCATTTGTTCTAGTTTTACACACACACATATAATAACACGACAGGACACAACACAATACAACATAACATAACAACATGGTAATAGCATTACATTGCATTGGCCATTAACTCTGTTCTCATGGAGCAGTCTTTAATCCAACATTACTCCCAGTAGTTTTATTGACTTTCCAGTCTTGTCCATAACCCTGGGATTTTGTGTTGGTCTTCTTCTAATATTAATCATGCCTATCCCTGCTTAGCTTTTCCAAATTCAGTCAGCACTGACTAGGTGCTGCCATTTTCTAAAGACACAGGGACAAATAGCAGCTTCATATGGAGCATGCTATCAGTCACTATGGGAGATTGTATATGTTTGCAGGGAAATAATTCTCTCTTGTTAGAACCAAAGTTTCAAGCAGAAGAACATGATTGTGCCTTTGATCTTAAATCCTATTCAAGATTTGTTCAACATTCCATCTGTTGCTCATGTTTACTATTAAAGTCTTTGCTTACATATACAAAACAGCATTTCCATATATAAGAGAAGAATATTAGCAACTTGGGAGGGGTGGAGGGAGAACATTGAAATTTGCAGTTTTCTCCTTCTAATATATATATTAGAATGGGGAAAGAGAAGGGGATTTTTTTTACAAAGCACCCCATTAATCAGGAGCTTTTAAAAAATCATCTGGAATGTCTTTAATTAGTTAAATGTTTCAGCCCTAGAAATAGCTAACTCATTTTCTGTGCTTTTTATTTCACAATACTATGAACAGTATCCTTCTAGCTGTGTCCAATGAAAGATGACTACTACAGCCATTAAAAACAATGCCATAAAAATGTGCCTCCATCTCATAGCAGTTAATTCTACAGTAATATGTTCTTAGTATTCAATTAGCATTTATGTAACACAGCAAAGGATTACCCTATTAAGCCCAAATTAAGTGCCTCCTTCATTAATTAACATTTCTTATTTCAAGTGCTGCCAACATTTCTCCAAGGAAACAATATTTAAACTAAACAAATATTCACAAATCAAAAAGGGACACTCTCCTTCTTTTAGTTTCTTGATCTCTTAAAGATGTCGATTCATTGAAGAGTGCATGGATTTCTCAAAACCTTTCACTATTTTGGAACAGAGGACTTCAAGACAATAGCAAAAGTAATAAAGCCACAACTGAGGCTTTATGAGTGCTTTCCGTTAAATTTCATTTACAGTTTCATAACTTGTGTTCTACTAATCTAAAGAAAGGATGTACAATGAATTTATAACACTCTTATACTAAGGAATATATGGGATATTTTAATTTCTTTTTTTCCACAATTTAATTTTATATTTTCTATTACTTACATATATTTCTTTCCTGAATAACCATATAATCTGCACAAGTTGGAGATACCCTGAACACCAAACACATTTCTAGGTGGATTTTATTTTTTACTTTTCGTGTATAGATACAATTGTGCTTTGGTCCCCACCATATATACATGCCTTCTAATGATTTGGCATATGATTAGGAACTCTTGTTCTTTAAAATCTAAATCTTCCATCCTCTGTAGTCAATAGTTTATTAAACTGAATGTACACATTTCATTTGCTTATTATTAAATGTATAAGCACATGATGGTGAAAATCAACATTCAATATAGCTGGACTGTCAACTTTGATAGTTTCTTATACTAGAAGGAGTAAGGCCCAATAACACTTATTTAGTTGACAATCATAGTTTAAATATAGCATGACATTTAAATTAAAGAAATGCTAGGTATTTATAAAAACAAATTATTTAGGCTGAACTGCAATATAGGTTCTCAGAAACAAGTGCATGGCAAGCATTTCATGTTACATTCAGTTGATACATTTGATACTTTTTAGTGAAGTTGGAGATTCATAATTCAAATATTCATAATTCAAATATTATATATATTGGCAGAGTGAAGATCTGAATAGCAAGTTGCAGACAGAAGCAACAGGATCTTTCTAGAGAAGACTCTTGAATTTTTACAATTCTAAAGGGCATAAGAATGCAAGACCATTGGAAAATTTCAAAACCAGACACATTTTAAACGAAGCATGGAACATACTGAGGAGTACAGTTATGATTTGGGAATATTAGTACACAAGATTTGAGAACACAAGATTTGAGAGAAACAACAAAAACATTGTAAAGTATTTTCCCCCTAATATATTGAGTCAACTCAAGTTTATTCATTGGTAGGACTTCTATGTTTCACTACATTATAATGTGATTCATTGGGTTTTGGCTTGGTGTGATGTGATGTGATGCATAGACTAAGCGATTTTGTTTAACATGTTGGGTGATCTCAATTAATTGCAGCTTATTCAGTCAATAATGATGAAGCATGGTGAAGTTTGCTTAAGGATAAACTCAGTTCTGCAAATGAATGCACATCAAATGTAACTTAATATAACACAATATGGAATCTTGTTCATTATAAAAACAGAGATATAAATCTGAATTAGCATTCTTACTGCTGAAAACACATACATCATTATATTAGTAAGGATAGGAAATAAAACTGTTCAATTCATATTGCAATCTGTGTTTTCTAATTAATTTATATTCAAATTAGAATACAATTATTTGCCATTATCTGTACTTTTCTGAATATCATGATTTTTTAATTTTTGTACATTTTTAAGGTGTAAATTTTTCTCTGCAAAAAAATTGATATTAGAGAAATTCACTTGTAAGTATGCATATTGGAAAAATGAATATGTGTTCATATTAGAAGCAAACTAGTGTAAAATACATATTAATTTCATAATATTTCATAATCATAAATGCATATTAATATCCAGATTTACTATGAATTTTTAAAGATTAAATAAAAAGAGAACAAACTTAAGGAATGAATTGAAGGTTGGAAAAATCAGAGTCACAATTTTCTTTATACCCTTGAAGTACTGTCCTTGATTAAACTCCACTTCTGACCTTTGGAAACATGATACAAAAATAACTGAAAAGTAGAAGGGCATATTTCACAGGTGTGAAGTCTTTATCATACTACTATTTGATGTTGTATAGAAAAAGAAACCACAAAAATCATATATGGGTTGCTTATTGGGATTGAATCTAATGGTGCTTATCCATTGTGAATTTGTGTCATTGACAGACCCCAATCCCTCTGTAAGATCAGAGTTACCAAGTTACTGTCCAGTTTGTTGTAACTGCTGTCTAGAGGACTCTGGGATAGTGAAAGATCATTTTTTCCTAGTCACAAATTTATTGGATTGATTATAACATTATAACATTCCTATGTGAATGACACAGCAGTTGCCAGAAGCATGATTGACCCTCAATTCTTTTCCTTTCTCTTTCTTGATAGCTCACAGCTGAGTCAGAGGTGGTGTTCAGCAGGTTCTGACCAGTTCTGGGAAATTTTGAGTAGTTCACAGAACCGGAAAATACCACCTCTGACTGGAGATTTCACAGTATCCTTCCCCTGCCATGCCCACCAAGCCATACCCACAGAACTGGTAGTAAAAAAATTTGAATCCCACCACTGAGCTGAGTCATTCTTCCACTTCTGACCTGATAGCCTTGCTTTAGAAAAAAATTCTTTTGCTGTAAACACAATACAGTTCATGCTTCTTATGCAAATCAAAATATAGTTCCTTTAGCTCATAAAGAGCCACTTCAATTTATTCTTCTTTCTCTACAAACAAAACTGGTATTAGAAGCCTGTGTTTCTTATTATTCTATGCCATTTCCAAGCTAGAGGGTGGTCATTTAAGAAATAACAACAACAGCAGGTTCAAATAATTTCCCTGCACTGTACTCCATGACTACTGGAGGAGTCTCTCTGCTTCTAACTGTGATGGTGTTTAGAAGAACTTGGGTTCAGTCTCTGGAAACTGGTGTAGACCACCAGTGTCTGGAGTTGTCTGCAGGAATCTGGGCCTTGGTCTTATGCAGAGCCCATGGTAGGCATTCTGCAGCAGCAAAGACTTGGGATGTTGAATTCAACCTTGGCCTGTGCAGGGGAAAAAGCTTCTTTCTTCCATTTTCAAAAGTTCATTTGTTTTGTCTTCATTTACTTGAATTGCATCCACACTCATTTCTTCTTACACTACTTAGATTTGTATAAAAGATTTGGCTAGGTTTGACTTTGCTGTTTCTCATCCATATGACCTCAAGTATATCATATTCCACATGGAAGGCACTAAGGCATTCAATGTTCACATTTGAAAAATAAATGTGCACAGTTGCAGCCTTATTGTCAGCTAAATTGAACTGCCCAGGCTCATCTGCTTCAGACTATTCTCTCCTTCCTCTCTGGGACCTTTTTGTTTATGATATTAAAAAAAAAGTTTTAGCCACTTCCTTCAATGGAAAACAGGCCAAATGCAAGGCAGCAAGCAGACAATAATTCATTATGTTTTCACTTGTACTGATTTCTTCTCTATTTTTTCTTATAACAATAAATCTGCAAGCCTGGCCTAATCTGATTCATGAGATAAAGAGATGAGAAACCATCCTGACCTCTGGAGAGGAAATGTTCTACCTGTTTTACTGCAGAAAATGTAGGTCTTCTAGGCCTCACCAATCTGAGCTCCTGAGCTGATGGGATCCAAAGCATGTGTATCCTGTCTTAGTGGACTGCTTTGGTAGAGACAAGTGGAGAAAGATGGTCCACTTCATGGCTTACAACCAATTAATCTGGTTCTACGCCATGAAGGACATTCAACCAGCACCTTGAATTGCACTTGGAAGCACAATGGCAACCAATACAGCTACAGAGTAGTGGTTATATTTCATAACCATTGCCATTTACCCTCTCTTGCTTTACTTACTGTTAAATAGAATATAAATCTCTATTCACTGTAATGTTGCTGTCAGGTGACAGGAGCATAACCTTCAACATGCTGGACAGTGGTAGCCACTTGAAAGCTGATTATTGACAATATTGAACTAATGGTTCCTATGGCACCTCCAGTCTCCTTGTAATGATTTCACAGCTAAATCACAGGTAACTGTCTAGGAATAGCCATATATGTGAAATAAGAATTAGTGAAGCCAACCTATAATGAGGATTGAGAATTAGGCCAGAACCGAAAAAATTAATCAACAGGCAGAATAAAATATCAAGCCAGAAACGGATAATTCTAAAGAACAAGATTGATGAACAAACCAGGAGAAAAGGGTTTGGAACCTAATCAGATATGAGCTAGAATAGGGGTGTCAAACTTGCATCGTCACAGTGCCGTCATGTGACATATAGCCACTTTTTCCCCCTTTGCTAAACCAGGTATGGCCGTGGCCAGTGCATGACACATCCAGCCCTGCCCTACATTCTAGTGGACCTATAGTCAACTTAGTCATTTCAAGAAGTGAAGATGTTTCACTTTTGGTGAGAAGCTGCCACCTGAAGTTCAAGGCATGTAGCAACTGAACACTCATCCAGGCAGTTTTAACTAGCATTTACCATAGCAAAACTTAGCCTGCAACCTCCACCAACATTCTTTATGAACCATCACTTTGTTTATAACTACTTTCTCACCAGGCAATATAATTTGTATTCTATGTTTTGACTTCTATTTCATTTTTTTCCTAAAGGATGCGCAGTGCTTTCAGAATGCTTTGGAATGCTCTCTTGATATCAAAAATTATGTCAGATTCACAGATTTAAACATTGCTTAGACTGGCCATTACAGTTTAAGTACGGACTAGTTTTCAAAAATGTTGAATTTTGCATAAATTATGCTGAAATTTTTAAATATTTTCAATCATTCATATTCTCCAGTGGATAAATTGGAAGAAGCAAGGGCCTCACCACAGGCTTTAGGGTCTCTTCTTCTCTAATCCCAAATCTTGGAAATCTTATTCACTGACATTTTGGGGAATTGTGTTTTTCTATATTCAGTGCTCCATTTTGCTTTCCTATGTTCTGCCATGGTGGTATAGATTGCACTAATATATCTTTCTTAATCTATAGCTTTAATCCTGTCAAGTTTCAATTGAAAGCAAGGAACAGGGGAGCTATATATTGTTTTGTTCTTGACCATGGTGTTTTCCCATGTAATGGACAGATGTTTATTTCCTTGAAAGAACCTGCTCCTCTTGAGCTTGAATAAAAGTTCACTAGAGGTCATGTTCAACCCAGAAATCCATCAAACATTCTTATCCCTTTGAACGGCTGAAGAAAATCTGTTCTCTGATTATTTTTCTGGCAGTGGGGCAAAAAAATAATATGAAAACAGTTTACTGGCAATTTCCTTGTCAAAAGTTCCTGTCTATAAATAAAATCAAGATAAGACTGACATGTCTAATAGTCCTTTCTGTCTGGAATGAATTATTCAATTCACAACTGATCCTCTCTAACGGGCTTATATTGCTTCTTCTCTTTCTTTTTTCATTTTTTCTTTTTCTTCTTAACTTTATTTAGTCCTGTTGAAAGCTGCTGCCAGTGAGCTAAATTATTCCAGGAAATACTAACAGTTACAAAATCCTCCTTTTTCACACCTCTCAGGTTCCTTTATTGCAGAGTTAAGCTGCTGATGGCTGATGGATCAAAGCACATTCTATTTAAGCAGCCTCCTTTACTTATGCACACCTTTCAGATGAAAACCTATGCAATATTCTTAGCCTTTCGCCACTTAAAAGGGAAGGAGAATTAAAACAATTTGCCCTTTGGAATGCAAATGTCTTGCTAGGTCACCAAGTTATGTAACCTATTCTAAAATGGATCACATTAATAATATTACTACAAGTCTTTATTGAGACTTCCTTTCACACAGGTATATAGAAGCAGAATTGGAAGGAAAGATCAAAAATAAAAACAGATCAGTATGGGGTCAATGGATCACATCTGCAATTCAATCGGTAGCATCACTATATTACTGAATTAGGTCATTAGTAATGAGAAAACTTCTGCCTAAAATTGGGAAGCTACTCTTCCTACATAGCTGGGATAGAGAGAAAAACATGTCTTGAAGCAGCTGAACAGCTCTGTCAGGAGACTCTACCAAATAAAATGGAACTAGCTTGAAAACTGGGTGGAATAATCAAAGGCAATAACTTGTGAATTCCCATGAATCATTCAGATGGAACATATTGATATTTGTCATATTTGTTGCCTTTCAGAGGCATCCAAAGCTACTGTCCTTAAAATCAAAAGGGCAAGTATGAAGGGTGATCAAGCCCCACCAATTTTCAAATATATGCAATGCATATGAGACATATTAAAAAGACTCAGTGCTTTGATTACCTGGTTGCACCTGTTTTTTTTTGACACCAGCCATTGCTGTAGACATCCTTGCTATCTTTAAAACAAGACCTTTCATTGTTTATAAATAATATTGGAAAGTATGTACAAATATTTATACACATGTTATGTGTATCCTTTAGTACATACTATTTTTTCTTGTGAACACATTTTCCAAGTTTTTTTTGGAGGGCTCCCTGGAATACTGTAGTGTTCTCCAAACTTTTCTCTATGAGATTATAGATGCACATATTTTTCCTAATATATATGTTTTCATAATTGTATAAATCCTAAAATCATAGAGTTGAAAGGGATCTTGGAAGTCATTTAATCCAACTCCCTGCTCAGTGTAGCAACTTCTAAATAATTTTGGTCAGATATCTATTCAGCCTCTGTTTGAATAAATACAATGAAATAAACATATTATTTCATGGGGCAGTTGTGCTGTTTCATAATCTAATCAAAGTCCCTGCCTGGTGTAGTTTTGAGCTGCCCCATTTGTAATTTGCTGAGTTGCTATATTGCTTCATTTTTTAAAAAGGGACATTTACTTCTTCAACTAATGACAGGGTAGTTGAAATCTCCAATGTCATCTTTAAAAAAATCTGGACATCAAAAAACCTCATCCATATTTTTCACATGTTTAAACTTTTGTAAGAAACTCCTATAAAGAGATCACCACTCTTTTTCTCCCCTTTTATTCTTACCCAAATTCTAAACAGAATTTGCATGCTCTAATTTATGTGTTTATGTGAAAATATTTGCTTTCTTTGTAAACATTGTAACTCTCCCTCCCTTTCTGTTGAGTTTATTCCTTTTGATTATGTTGTAGCCCTTCAAGGCTGATTCCCAGTCAAATAGTCCAGTCAGACTACTTTGCCATGCTACCTCTTTTGGATATCAGGATTAACATTTTCCTGATAAAACTGATGAAACACATCTTTCACCACTTTTATAAGAGGTGATAGGCTTTTATAAGCCTATCTCTTATCAGGATTTCAGGTGGAAAGTGAAATCCATGTTCAGCAAACCAAACTTTTCTCAACAGCATCATATCTCCAGTTGTTAAGAGCCAGCCACTTTTCCCCCACCCCAACAATCCCTATGAGTTCTAGCATCAGACTAAAAAAATTAAAGTTTTGTCCATTGAATTCTTCTGCAACCAGGCTGAAAGAAAACTGGCTTAACTGCGCAAGGAGGAAAACATTCTGGAAATAGAATGGCATGGCCCTGATGTTATGCATGGCCAACATTTATTATCTAGAAATTCTCCAGCAGCAAATACTACATAAGTTCCCATCAGCCTATATTGAGATGACATAAAGTACATGTCTATATCAATTAATCCATATCAGGAATTATAAATATCTGATATAGATAAGAAATAACATTTTTGTTACTATTTGATGTCAAATAAGTTGTTGCTAATCTCCCCGCACATTCTCAACTTCTCAGAGCAACTGGTTAAATTCAGTGTTCTTTTGGAAGTTGTTTGAGTAGCAATAGCAATAGCACTTAGGCTTATATACCACTTCATAGTGCTTTACAGCCTTCTCCAAACAGTTTACAGAGTTAGCATATTGCTCTCAGTAACCTGGGTCCTTGTTTTACCGACTTCAGAAGGATGGAGGGTTGAGTCAACCTTGAGATGGTCAGGATTGAACTGCTGCAGTCAGCAGAATTAGCCTGCAATACTGCATTCTAACCACTGCACCACCACCGTTCATAAGTAGCTTTCCAGTTGATCCTGTTGCTTTAAACATGCCTTTGTGGAAACGAAATAAACAAAATGCCATCATTTGTGTAAATAAATAAATAAATTCCTCTGCAGGGTTTATACACAAGAAAAATCAAACTCAAATAAAAAGATTGTGCTCTAAAAAAAAACCCAAATATTATCCAGAGACAATTCAATTACACACAAGATCAATGCTACTGGTTGGAGCTCACTTCTGAAAGAAAATTTCATAAAATGCTAGTAAGATAAGAGACGGAAGTAGATGAACAGAAGCAAGAAGGAAATTGAATTTCAGCCTAGATATAGGATAAAATATTAAATACTGTAACAAAAATAATCACCCAGATATAGAGCGGCTAAGTCCTGTTGAGCTGAACCCAAGTTAAAGATTGGATCTCAGAACCAAGGATTCAGTGTTGAATAGAAATGTTGCATTTTATATCTCCCAAGTTATCATTCCTCATTCAAGTTCCAGCAGAAACTTCTGCCTTACTTTACAAGTAAGCTTTCTTTTAAATTCTTAATGCATTTAAAAAAGGGGGGGATAAAAATAGATGGGGAAGGAAGGGAGGAAGAAATAAAGACAAATCTGGATACACATCTCAATATTGACAATATTTTCCTAAAATTTATAATTAGTCTCTTGAATAACTATATTAGATGTAGACAATAACTTCCTGTCAAAACAATAAAGCAACCAGAAAATATCCAAACTGAATTGTCTTTTTCAGAAATTTCTTGGTTTTTGTAGACTAGAGATATTAAAATGTTAGAGACATTTGCTTGCCTGCTTCCAAACCAAAAACATAAGACAACCCTTGCTGAATCAGACAGCAGATTGCCTTTCCCAGCATTCTATATCTAGCTCTCTACATGGGGCTGCCCTTGAGGACCACTCGGAGGCTTCAACTGGTGCAGAATGCAGCCACACGGGTTGTGATGGAAGCATCCCTATACTCCCATATTACACTCCTCTTGCGTGAGCTGCATTGGTTGCCGGTTGCCCTCCGGGTGAGATTCAAGGTTTTGGTGATCATCTATGAAGCCCTTCATGGCTTAAGTCCGGGGTATTTGCAGGAGCACCTGCTGCCAGCAACCGTTTCCCATTGCCCTGTGCGCTCCCACAGACAGGGTCTCCTCGGGGTATCGTCGGCCAGACAATGTCAGCTGGCGACTCCCAGGGGAGGGCCTTTCTGTGCCTGCCCTTGGAACCAACTACCCATGGAGCTTCAGGTGGCTCCTGACCTTCGTCGCACCTAAAGACTTGGCTTTTTCGATCGGCCAACCTGGACTGAAGGGGTTTTAATTGTTTTTAGATTTGTTGGTGGTTTTAATTTTAATGTAATTGGGGTTTCTTGTTTAATTGTTTTTTAAATTTTGTATTTCTTTTATTTTTATTTTTTGTGAGCCACCCTGAGTCCTTCAGGAGATAGGGCAGCATAGAAATCCCATCATTAAACTAAACTAAACTAAACTAAACTAAATTAAATTAAATTAAATTAAATTAAATTAAATTAAATTAAATTAAATTAAATTAAATTAAATTAAATTAAATTAAATTAAAATACAAGAGGGGTCTTAATGTCCTTTCCCCCTCCTTAATGCTTCACTTTGAGAGATATATTACCCATGAATATAGACACTCTTATCAGTTTCTAGTCACAACTTTCTTTTAATTCTTCCTTTTAAAATGCTTTCAGCCAGAAAATGCTGTTTTTCCCTCAAAATTCTCAATTTATTCAAAAAAGAATATTTTCTTCAGAAATTATTTCAGGGGAGATAGAAATATGCTACTCTTATTTTTATGTAGTGATGAGGTGGTCAAAAGATGGATGAGTAAGATCATTCTGTCTTCCACAATTCAGTTATCTAGCCAATGACCAGCTGTTGGTTCTTTCAACCTGCTCAAGTTTCATTAAATGCCAAGAAAAGACCTTACAAGGGAAATCTTTTCATTTTTTTTCCTCCTTCAGCAATGCTTACTATCATTGCTAATTGAGACATTTGCTCTTCAGAAATGGGCAGAGAATTGTTTCTTAGTCTCCTGGAAAAACCAATAAAATTGTTCACTTAAGTTCTTTTCCCACTAATTTTGTGGAGATTTTCTAAAGGCAATTTGAAAGCAGCTTCATTTTTTAAAACCATTTCAGTGGTCGATTTGATAGCCTATCAATCAGACAGTACTGAAAAAGATTCTGAATGGTTCACTATGAAATTTCAGTGACTTCTGTGGTGAAACTGGGCTTATTGGCTTAAAAGTATCACAACTGCTTATAAAATCCTTTTGGAGCTAAATAAATAAGCATAAAAATAAAGGGCCTTGGTGGCTCAAAAGGGCCTTGGTGGCTCAAAAGGGCCTTGGTGGCTCAGGCTGTTAATTGCCTGCACTTAAGTTCCAGCTGCCTACAACTGCTGTAGGCTCGAATCCCACCAGGCTCAAGGTTGACTCAGCCTTCCATCCTCTCAGGGTAGGTAAATTGAGGACCCAAGATTGTTGGGGGCAATTAGCTGACCTTGTAAAAATGCTACTTAGTAATAAGCAGGCATATACAATGGAATGAAGGCTATTGCTGAGCACACTGGGTTGTATCCCAAAAATTGTAAGACCTGAGTGTTTGGAGAAGGGTGGCATATAAATGTAATTTTAAAAAAATGTATTTGTCATCACTCCAAAAATGAGAAATTGAGTTCTTATATTAATATTTGATTTTATATTAAATTATATAATTTCTTTCTTATTATTTTCTTCTCTAACAGCTTATTTTAAAAGGAGAAGCATTATTATATTGGATGCTCACCTCAGATCCAAAACAGACAAGGTGCTTTGGGGAAGGCCTGGGCTAACTATAGTTGGTACCTCCATGAAGAAGTTTCAGTTTTTCCAGTGCTCACACAGTATCTGGGCAATCTTAGGACAATATGTGTTAGTCCAAAGTAGCTGTTAGGAGACTATGTCCATTCCAAAGCATCACATTGCACTGTGTTGGCATCTCCTTAAGTGCATATATCCCTGGGATTTGGAGACCCATCATGTAAGTCCAAGAAAAGATGCACCTTGCTTCAATTGATTATGAAAAATTAACAGTTTAAATTGTTTGAACAGAGAGCAAGTTGCTTCTTTTAATATAATTCTGGGTTTAATTCCTAAATGATAATTTAATTTTTCACAAAGGTTACCAGTATCTCTCTTTTTACTTTTATATACTGGTTATTTTCTTTTCTTTGATTTATATTCTCCATTTGTTCACTGCCTTTGTCCTCTCAGTTTTCTGGCTGCTCTTCTTAAAAGAAAAAAGCTGGTTAACCTTTTATTTACCTATGCCAGAGAAATAAACTACAGTTATTAACACACACTCTCAATAATGTCTTGTCCTGCTCCATGAATAGGCAAAGTGGAATACCTACATATTTAGTGTTGCAGGATAAATCAAGAAGTATACCAAAAATATTCATATTTCTCAAATTGAAGAACATATAGAGGTTCTTGTAAAAAAATTCCCAGGATGCTGATTTTGTAAAAGGAAATTTAAAAAGGTATGAAAAATAAAGTCTCTTGTGCATTTTAATGCTTTAAATGAGCATATGGTAAGGGAAATATCATTAAGTTGTATATAACATTTTGCTCAATGGCCTTGCAGGTTATTTGTGTACAGAAAAGAACGGGAAGGAAGGCTACTGTAAGGATTTGTTGGAAGGTGTGAAAAAATGTGGTGTTGTTTGCTTTTACTTGTGCTTTGCTTAACATGCTGTACAAAAGTCATTCTATAAATTCTCATCTGGCATATAAGCCATTGTTTCTTTTTTGGGATAAATTCACATGGCATCTTAAGCCAAAATAAACAAGCCACATTACTCTTGAGCAAGTATTGCATGTGAAGCAGAACTGAATGAGGCACACTGGCAAAAACAAACTAACCCCCCCCTCAAATAAATAAGCAAATAATCTGACAGTGGAATTGATTTAGGAAGTGCTGCTGGCATCTTCTAGAAGTAAAGGATGAATTCTTTGTTAAAAGCAATTTTAAAACCCTTTCATTTGGTTTTCAATTTTTTTTAAGTAAGAAGGGGAAAAAATAAACTGATTTCTCTTCAGATAATTTCTAAGGGCTCCAAGTGCATTGTAAATGGATGCCTTTATCCATAAGGCAATTTGCTGAATTTCATAGACTGTTTTTGTATTTCTGTTTGCCAAGCAGCGACATCCTCAGCAGAAATCTCTCATGGTTTAATACTCTCTCTTAACACTCTGCATAATTGCTGGGTTTTATCTGCTCCCTGGAAAGGCTGTAGCATAAAGGGAGGGGCAGAGGCAACCAGTGGGAAAAGAAAGGGGGAACAGAAAAACAATTCATGACAAGTTCAGTTAAATGCATTTGCTGCAAAGGTATGCAGTTTGAGGAACATGGCCAAATCTCTAGTCTCTACCCTGATTTTATAGATGGAGAAAATGCCATATTTGCAAATGAATGAGATATATGAATGACAACCAAAAATTCCATTTATACAGAATAAATGTGGTCATTTGATAACATTGCTTGCATTGTAAATATCACCAGCTCTTAACTAGCTTGATAAGAATGCCATCTCTATTATTACAGTACTATGTGCTTCACAGCTACTTGATATTTATTTAGCAGGCAATGAGTCCAATACTAAATCCATGTTCCATGCATAGTGATGGGAAATGAATGGCTCAAGGGAGCAGAAAAGCAATGAGATGCAGAGCTTAGAGCCTCCATTCAGCCCACAGTTGCCAAAGAGAAGCAATGAACAATGGGAGCAGCTTTGATGCAGCCCATTGAAGGCCACGTATGTTGTTTTTACTGACACAATTTACAAGCATTAGAACTAATTACAAATAGGAATTAGGCAGGGATCCATCCACCATGATGCCATTAATAGATGCCAGAGGCATATGGTGACTGATAAACCTAATTGCAAACATACACATTGTCTTGTTCAGCCAGACTTGTCTTAGACTAACTTTCTCTTTCTACTGCTGATCAGCATATATATTTTCCATAGAAAACCCAAAGATTTGCTGTGACATCCTACTCTTTGCTCTTTCTTCTGATGATTGGGCTTCATTGTGCTATGATAGATCCATCTGGCTTTAACGTAAATGGAAACAAATTTCCGAAGAAAAGGGGGAGAGTTCTCAATAAATTAGTTCCCATTTGATTAATCTGGGAAATAGGTAGCTATTGTTCAAAAAAGAAGCAGTTAGAGTGGAATGGATTTAGAATAAAATTATGAACATTACTCTATAGGGCATGTAGAACTTTCATTGAGTCCTCCATCTCATTCAGATTAAAAGGAACCATGTGCTTTAGATATATTCCAGATCCAGAACAACAACAACAAAACTGAGGCATCAGGGTGTATTATCAGGATTCCCTGAAATAGCCTGAACTGAAATGGGATGCTCCTCATATAAATGGTACATTTGCCCCAAAAAGCAGGTTTGAAAAATTAGGATGGAATTTTAATTAGAAATTGCTTTTTTAAACTTTAGCTTCCATATTAAAGTTACATGCATTATATTTAATGAGGAGAGGGAATGTTGGGAAGGCACTTGGCTTCTTGTTAACTGTTAATATTGCTCTTGCACAACCCATTTGCTTTCAGGCTGACGAGCAAACTTCCAAGCAAAATGCTGCAAGATGCATTAAGACCACCATCACCATTCAGTTCCTCACTCCAGCAATGATGACATCCTTTTTCCTCCACTACCATGGTTTCCACTTTTTAATTTATGTCTTCAAAATTATCTCCTCTTCCATCATTCCCACCTGCCATCCCCTCCGCCAGACCCCATGCTTACTTCCCTTTCTTGCCTCCTTTTTTTTGGTCTCCATTTTCTTGCCAGTTTTCTTGTCATATCTCTCCTTCTTCAGGACCAACTAGATGTTTTCCTCAGGCAAATTATCAGAAGAAAGTTCTGCTGTCATTTGCTAGAAGCTGCCACTGCACATGAGTTCCTAAAGGAAATATTATTGAGGGTTATGTGATCCTTGGGGACTAATCTGAGTCCTTGGCACAACTTTGCATTTTTCTTTAAAATTTGACTGAATTCATCATCTTAGAAGGTCTAACCATGCCCTAATTATTTCATCCAATTCTGTACAGAATTTTCAAAGTTTAATAGCAAAAAAAATCTAATTGTTCAACCCCTTGATCTCCCTATTTATCTGATAAATGCAGGTTAACCCCATTTCTCAAGCTTCTGCCTGGAAACCTGGATTGGAGACCAGAAGCATTTAGGATGACACAAAATAATTCTATTTACTGATTTTTTTCTGTGTGTCTTTGTGCCTTTTTCATCTGAGACAGAATGCAATTTATTAAGTTTGTATGGTGCCCATCTCTCTGTCCTGAGTGATTCTGAATGGTATAAAGGCTTTAACATAAAAACATTAAAAGCATTAAAATTAAGATGAGCCACAATTAAATAAAAGGTTAAAACCAAGAACATGGATAGTACGATGGTGAATTTTTCTCTGTTGCTCAGTCAACCACTTCTAGTTTAATGTTCTCCCATTGAGGGACCAAGCCTCAATGGGAGAGGCTTGGGTTTAAGGCTTTTCTGGAAGACAAGAAGGGTGATTAGTGGATCTCCCCTCAGAAGCAAGACATTCTGGAGAGGGCACAACAGAGAAGTCTCTTCTCCTTGATCCTCCCTAGCTGAAATTCTGTTCTGACCCAAACCTTGCTCCAAGGAAACAAACATGAAACAGAGGTAACAGAAAAACCTTTTAATGATTCTTTCGAATTCTGTTCCTTCACAGTTAAAAGGGTGTTTCAAATTAATTATCTCTGATAAGAATGAGCCTTGCCAAGGTGGTGCAAGGCTGCCAAGAACAGTAGATAAAGTTTCTAAGAAATATTTCAAACACAAAGAGTCTCCAAACACCAACCAAGATATTCTGAACATCCACAAAGCTTGAGTGCAAAAACTTCTTTGCTTCCTGCAAAGAACTCCGGTTTCTCAGCTGGCTTTTATCTCTTAAGGAAGGGGGCCATTACCTTGCAGCCTTACTCCCAAGTTGCCCATGCTGCTGCAGCTGCTCTTTCCTTCAAGCAGCCCTGCACGCACATGCACTGGGCACAGGTTCCTCAGGGACATCTTCATCACTGCTGCTAGCCTCCACAATCTCTGAAGGCAGCATTCCACTCCCTGATGGTCCTGGCCCCATCCCTGCCTCACACGCAGGCCCCTCATCTGAGTCCTCGCTCTCCGAGACCTCAGCCATCCACACCTGCTGCCGGAGAACCTCAATGAATTCTTTGATTGATGGTGTCCAAGGAAGGCCATGATGGGGCAAGTTGTATGGGGCCTTTCTTTGGAGCTGGAGGCCTAGTTTCCCATATCACTTATATCAGTAAGAGTTACCTGTGGTTTTATTATTTTTCTCTCTGACAATAGGACACACCTCCAACAGAGACTGAGAATGTCATACAACTCTGACAAAAAGTTTGTCAGACATACTGTCGGAATTATTTTTAAAAAAATATTGACAGGCTACTTCTCTATACCCTACTTCTATAGGCCAGCAGAGACCTAAAAGCCTCTGATTTTCTTAAGCAAGAAACTGCTTCAGAGCTGAAATAAAGTGGGTCATGGTCATGCCTAAAGCAATCTGGATCCAATGGCCTATTATCCAAAGTACTAAAGCAGGGTCCATACTTAATTTTGCCTTCAGTGCATAACTCCTAATTAACAGCTTGTGCAGCCTGTTATTAACCATCATTATCATCAGTGAATTCACCTATAACTCTCTGTAGCAAACAATTGGTATAAATAGAATAAAAAGATGGGGATAGACCTGATGTAAAAGGATCAACCTTGATGACTTGGAAAGGAAAAGACAATTTGCACTTGAGCAAAATAAGTTTGTACAGACATATGTTTCTGAACCACAGCAACTTTAAGAAGTATGGACTCCCATAATACACCAGTCAGAATTTTCCCACCTCCCTCTCCTTCTCTTAGTTGATTGGCAGAAATTTCTACGCAGTTTTGTCATGCTATAGGATTAGGAGATGATAGTTTAGGAAGATCTTTGACTAGATTAGATTAGATTAGATTAGAATAGAATAGAATAGAATAGAATAGAACAGAACAGAACAAAACAGAACAGAATAGAATAGAATAGAATTCTTTATTGGCCAAGGGTGATTGGACACACAAGGAATTTGTCTTGGTGCAAATGCTCTCAGTGTACATAAAAGAAAAAATACATTCATCAAGAATCATAAGGTGCAACACTTAATAATAGTCATAGGGTACAAAAAGCAATCAAATCATACTAGGAAATAGTCAATAAAAATCATTAGGATACAAGCAACAAGGTTACAGTCATACAGTCATAAGTGGGATAAGGTATCTTCGGTCTAAAGTTACAAGAGCTACTTTCAAAGGAAGGGTTAGGATGGAATTTGCCCAGGTATGGAGGTACAGTAAAGGTAAAGATTTACCCTGTCCAGTCATGTCTGACTCTAGGAGGTAGTATTCATCTTTGTTTATTAGCTGAGGGATCCAACATTGTCCTAAAACATTTCTATGGCCATGTGGCCAATGTGACTATACACCGAGGCACATGGAACACTGTTACTTTCCCATCAAAGCCGTGTCTATTTATCTACTCTCAGTTGCATGCTTTCAAACTGCTAGGTGAGCAGAAGCCAGGGCAGGTAACAGGAGCTCACACTGTTATTTGGCACTTGATTCTCAAACCAGAGAATTACTCTTTTCAAGCTGACAAGTGCAGCATCTTTAACTGCTGAGCCCTCACATCCCTTGTAGAGCTACAGTAGATGGATGTTTTTCTCCTTTCTCAACCTAAAGAATTGTACCTGCACCAGGATTTTGTTGTTCAGTCATTTCCAATCTTTCATGAAAAACATCATTTTGCCAAGATTGTCTGTTGGTAACAGCCTCTTTGTGCTCTTGTTATCCCATTGTAGCTTCCCATATAGGAAGATTAATAATGCTGTGAATGTTGATTAACCTAGTTTTGAGCCTTTCGCTCTTTATCGTTTTACTTCTTTGTCTCCATACATCCAATTTAACTATAATGGCTAAAGTCTGTCAATAGAGCTATTTGCCCTTAAAAGGATCTTTCTTTTTCTCTTTGTGTGTTTCTTTTAAGTAGTCCAGTCTGGCAGGAATGGTTCAGTCAAGTACTGTAGAGCAGTACAAAATAATGCCACCTTTCCAGGAATTAGAATAATATAATTATGTGGATTATTACAGAATTGTAAATCTTTATAACACTAAAAGCTAATTGCAAGAACTCTATTTGATATTTGTATTAAAGTAACTAAGACTAAAATGTGATCCAGTATAAGCAATTAAGCAGAATGACATAAAACAAAACAATATGTTAGAAATAAAGAGATGTTAAATTTATTTTTAGGTCTCTTATATTGTGATGTTGTATACATTTCATAATATTAGAAATTCATCAGTACCACACACATGGTACATAAAATGACATAGTAGAATTAAAGACATAAAATAGCAAATTAATGTCAATGTCTAATCTGTTATTTTATACTTTACTAGATAAAGTATAGGGAAAGTTGGAAACACAAAGCTGTGAAACTTTAATTCTAAAATCTAATGATAGGAATGGAACTTATCACTAACTTTAGGACTATAAAAGTAATGATATGGCTATATTGTGTAGATGAAAGAGTAGCAAAAATGAATAAAACAAAACTAATAGTGATTAGGTGAATAGTTAATCACATAGTTGACTTAAAATATAAATAAGCCAATATGTGCGAGAGATTCTATGCTATGGGACTATCTATGATTCTGGAATGCAGCTATGCAGTATTTTATTCTTATTTGCAAAGTTTGCACACTGTGATGAAGAGTGGGTTTGTTCTTTTTTTTTAGGGTGTCAGAGAAAGAAATAGTTATCTGGCCATTGGTAGGCACCAAGAAAAGTATTCACGGGCACATTCTGAAACAACATACTGGAACAGTAGGGATAAATGATGATGAAAATAATACTGTAATACAATGACTATACACTAAAAATAAATCTTAGGAGGAAATGTAAATTGGAGAAAAGGAAAAGATGGTGGGGGAAAAAAAGACATGAAATGGTAAAGCCACAAAGAAGGCTGGAGGATGGCATCAGGAAGGAGAATAGAACAGCAATACCCAGTGGGGGCAATGAAGACAGGCTCTGTTTATTAACTTTCTGCCTCACTGCTTTTGATGCAATAGCTGAGAGAACATGGAGTTGCTAACTGTATATTAAACTATTCAATTTGCAAAGAATCCAAGGGGGTAGGGAACTGTGTTTTAACACTTAATTGATGAGCTAAATGAGATTAAGTGCAAGGAGTACATCAAAGATGTGAATGAATGCTGCCCTTCTTTTGCTTTAAATGCCCCAGCCCAGGAAGGAACATTTACCCCATTTTTCATTAGACTCTACTAAATCACACCAACTCTTTCCTTTCTCTTTGTACTGTGTACTTTGTACTGTTTCTCCTCTATTTACAGCTGTGTTTGCAAGTGACAGGATCACAAATCATTTAATATCCATTAGTGCAGCTCTCACCAGACTCTCAGCTTTATCATTTTATCTATTATAAATCCCTATTTACTGGTTTCAAACTCTGCTATGGAGATTTGTTCCAGTTTCCATTTTTCTTTGGCTATATCTAGCTCTTAGTTTCTCTTAAATGTTCCAATAATTGTTTTGGAGAAATATACTTCCTTTTCTCTCTCCTCAGTTTTACACTAATGAAGAATATCATTTATAACTTTAGAACATCATATGAATAATTGTGTGTTAGATAACCTTTTGAAATTTATGTTGCTGTGGTTCAACTTTTAGATAACAGTTCACAAGTATCCCTATTGGAAAACAATCTGGAAAACCAATAGATTGTTATTTGATCACAGTTTTCATGTGAATATTCGAGTAAATCTTTACTATTTCTCAGATTCAGTTTTCATTTATTATAAAAAATGGGAATTTCTTATCTAATACAGAGCTGCAATAAGAAATTAAATATTCTGAAAAACTAATATTCTGGATCAACGGAGTTGGGTCATCAATCGTCAACTTAGTCATGACAAATTGGAAAAATGTCTAAGGCAGAAGTATCAAACTCGCGGCCCATGGGCCAGATGTGTCATGTGCTGGCCCCACCCCCACCAAGTTTAGCAAAGAGGAAAAAAGTCTTGATATGTCACATGATGCCACCATGACGACATGAGTTTGACACCCCTGGTCTAAGGAGATTCTTAATCATTTAGGTCAAGGTTGTCCCAAAGGTGCTTTTTTTCAAAAGAACTTTCAACTTGACTTTCTTGGTTCTTTCTTTGAAAATCTATCATCCAAGAGTCCCAAGAAGATTCCACTCCTGTTTGAAATTCGATTCAGGTGACTCTGAAGATACATATAAACCTCCAAGTGGCCTCAATTACCCTCAGAGTGCAAATGACCAATTGACTGCAACAAATATAAATCCTTCCATTCCCCATCAAAACTCTAGAAGCTTCTTGGATGAGAAGTGAAACATTTTCAAAGAAAAAAAATGAGCAAGTCCAGTTGCCTTTAGAAAAAAAACACAGATTGGAGGTTTCTAATTTCCTTTTCTAGAAAGCTATAGGAATCTGACATGCGGTATGTTCTTAAGGCTTCAGGATAGATTTCTCAACATTGGCAACTCTAAAATATGTGGACTTCAACTCCCAGGGGAATTCTGGGAGTTGAAGTCCATGCATCTTAAAATTATTAATGTTGAGAAATAGTCTTTAAGGCAGGAGTGCTTGACTTCTTAGGACTGACAACTGTACCAGGCTTTGTATAACACAATATCACAAAATCCTAAACATAGAAGTGAGCTTAATGCTCATCCAGTCTAATCTCCAGGTTACTATGAGATCCATTCCAGTAAGTCTGTCAGATTCTGTTTGAGGATCTCTAGTTAGCATTGCACTCTAAAAGTGGGTGGGGCAAGTCCCATTTTAAAATTCATTACAAGAATTTTAAAAAGTAAAATAGGTGCCTTAAGCAAAATCAAGGATTGATGCATCCATAGTGTTCCTTAAAAATCCCCCAAACACCATAGTAATGCAAAGAGGACAAATAGTTGGACCTACCCACTATGGGCTGCAATTTTTTTTGCACCCTTTATTTAAAGCATGACAAAATAGGAACATATTTTAAATTAAACTCTAATTTAATGTCTGATTATGCTATTTCTATGTCTAATGCAATAGTTAAATGGCTTTTCAGTGCTATGGAAAATATTCCTTTCTACTGAGTCCTTGACTTTAAAGGAAGCATTAATGAATGCTGAATTCTAGTGATAAATGTCCCTGTATCAGAAGGTGATGAGGCTCTGAAAATATGCAGCAAACATAATTGGACATTATCAGGTGCAACTGCCCTCCATGCACTTTTTAAACAAATGCCATTCTGAATGACTAACTCATATACACTATTTTCAATAGACTGACAAGGCTACTTCGAATGTCTAGGCTTGGGCAGTTAAAGTAAAATAAAGTAACATACAGAGACATTTCCTGTATTTTATATTCTTCATATGCTGCTGCTGCCCAATTACATTTTTTTATAATAACTTGATCTAACCTGAGCTAATTAATCTTTCCGTAATGTAAATAGAGTATTTTTAATATGCAGTACCACTCTCTATGCAAATTTCATCTAAGTCATTTCAGAGTTAAAACTTTTCTGACCATTTTTTTCCCATGCAAGAATATATCTCCCAAACTGATGAGGAAGTTTGGCTGTCTTACTTTTGAGTAAGAAAGCATCGACTTGCCTTAAATGTGAAATATCATATCAGTATAGGCTCCTCAGCCAACCTTTAAAGTTCATGAATGCAAAGTTTTCTGGAAAATATTTCACATTTGCTTTGATAATCAAAGTTTGATTCAAGTAGGTACAGTGAGGTTCACCAAAAATGTGTCCATCTATCATCCAGGGATCCTAGAGGTGCTTATTTGTCTCAATTCAAGATATGGTTCTAACTCTGAAGAAGATAATAAGTGACTTATGACCATTTTTCACACTTAGAACCATTGCAGACTCCCTATGGTCATAATTCAGACTCTTGGCAACTGACTCATATATATAATGGCTGCAATGTACCAGAATCATATGATCCCCTTTTGTGGCCTTCTGACAAGCAAAGTCAATGGGGAAGCCAGATTTACTAAACAACTGTGTTACTAACATATCAACTGCAATTATTCACTTAACAACTGTGTCAAGAAAAGTCATAAAATGGGACAAAATTCATTTAACAAGTGTCTCACTTAGCAACCAAAATGTTGGGCTCAATTGTGGTTGTATGTCAACAACTACCTGTAGTTTTCACTTTAAACAATCCAGTAATTCCAGTCTGGAAAGAGCTAAGGCCAAGCAAGAGTGGAAAGGATTGAATTGCTCTAATCTTCTCAACCCCTTATGCAAAACATAGGGAAATATAAACCAGCCATTTGATTGGATTAGGCCCTTTGATTGGAAGGCCCTTTGGCATCAAATTTTTTTTCCCTTCCTTCTTTCTTTCCTGCTTGGTCTACAAACACAAGGGCACTATTCTTTTTTGGGGTAGTCCAAATTCTCCCTGTAGAACTTTAGATTTTCATAAATTAGAAGAATTTTATTTTTAAGTTCAGTCTCATCCTCATTTTTCCAGATCCTTTCCCTTTTTTGCCATTATTAAGAATCTTTCTTTGGAATACCTCATTAAAATATTCTTCAAATGCTATATTACATAAATATGAAACTATTTTTTGTTATCCTGTTTTCAGGATAATATAATAAAATTTAGAATTCTGTATTGTTCACATTCAGATCAACCAATGATGATAGTTTATTAATTTTATACATAATCCTACTTTAAAGTGGGCATGTTATAAAAAAGATTTCTAATGAGAATCACTGCAGACACAAAACATATGTATTGGGGAAAATATTTTAGTGAGAGACATGTCAAAAAGGCCATAGATGAGAATGCTAGCAACAAAGAGATTCTTCTTATGGTAGTAATCAAAGACAGAACATGATCTAGCCAGGGCCACAATGATTGGGAAACAGAATATTTCACAAGGCTGGCTGGATAGACTTTTAAGAAAGACAAGACAAGAATTTAAATTGGAAAAAGATGGATTGTTAAGGATATTTCAGCATAATCTACAAGCAGGATCACCAATGTCTGATCAGGGTTTAGAAAGGCAGGATTTTCCATTGTTAGGCTAATGAAACAATTATAGCAAAACGAACATGAAGGAGAATGAATGCAAATCAAAAAAAGCTGTGATAAATCCATATATCCTAAAATCCCAGCCCTATGGTAGTAAATTAATCATAGCTCTTCCACTGGACATCCACAACCATCATGCCTACAAGAAAGCACATTTAATTATAATTAATCCAGTTGTTCTTTTTTAACCAGTTAAATAAATGCTTTTATGAAGCTTAAGGAGTATCCCTGAAGATGAGTAAAATTATAACTTGTTTGTGCATAACTTTCTTCCATTTCAAGTAATAAACTGAGGATCATCAATCTCGTGTTTTTTATGATATAGTAATGTACTATATTAATAGTATATTAATATAATTACCCTGTTATTGCTTCTGTTAACTGTCTTTGCCTGATTGGGCCACAGCAAGGGACATTAGATCTTTTAATCACAATTCTACAAGCACCAATATAATGAAGATTGGAACTTTATCCACAGAGCCACAGGATAGGAAGAATAAAAATGTCCAGAGTCTGCCTTCCATCTTAATATGTAGAAATTTGCTTTTGAAAGAAGTCTATGAGGCAGACAACTGCTACTAAATGCTTCAGTAAAACTTGATATAAAACCAAACAATGCCACTGCCAAAGCCACATTAAATGAACAAAAGTGATGAGCATTGCCTATCATAACCCATAATTTCTCAAGAATGCGAATAATGTAGACTTAATTGGCTTCCAGGTTTACCATCCCAACAATAAGAGTAGGGAAGAGTCAGAAAGTTTTCCTAAGAGACAAAATAGATAAAGTTACTATCTATATATCTGTTGTGGTCCGCCGGCAGCCAGCGGAGACAGCAGCAGAGTCAGATAGTGGGGAAGAACATGAGCCAGTATGGGAGTCTGGGGAGGACTCAGATGATGGTCCTGCATCCGATACAGAGATGGGGCCAGGGCCATCTGGCAATTATGTGCTGACTCCAGAGCCTCAAGAATCTGACAGCAGCAAGGCAGAGGAACAAGGGGAGCCTGTTCCCAGCAAGTGTGTGCGCAGAGCTGCCAGAAGGCAAGAACAGTTAAGACAAAAGGGCAATTCGGGAGTAAGGCTTGGAGGTGATTGCCCCTCCCATAAGATATAAAGGAGGAGCAAAGGGACAGGAACCTTTGCAGGAAGCAATGTTGTTCTCTCTGTTCAGATTAAACCTTGAAGCTCTGTGTGGACTTTGTACTCTGGTTGGCTTTTTACAGTTAATTTGGCACTTTAGTTGTTGGCAGCAATTCAAAGGAGATAAAAGGGGTGCTTATCTCCAGAGACGGTTTGGGACTCATTATGGGCTGGGAATGAACATAATTCCCAGTGTTGAAATAAAAATAGAGTTGTTTGGACTAAGCGTGTGCTTAATTATGGTCTCAGAAAGCCTTGGTCAGAACATTATCATTTGGATTAAGCTCACTATATTTTTAAAGCACAAAGATAGTATTTAAATTGGTTTTATATATCTACATTAAAATATGACCGGCATGGGGTAGGGGAATGTTAAAATTAAGCAGAATTAGGTGAAGGATGGTCTGAACACATATTGGGACATATACAAGATCAACAGAACATGCTGAAATCCAATAATAGTTAATTCTATTTTATAAGTCACTATGCTAAAGCTAGACATCATCAAAGCCTACAAAGCCAACATCAACCAGACATAAAGCACTTGAAGAAGCTGTTCAAAATTGAAAAATGTGGAATGCCAAGAATCAGATATGATTGAAGGGATGGCACCTTCATGTTAAAGCTAATTATAGTAAATATTCCACTTCAGTATTGAAGAACTACCTTAGTAGGCTCTCTTGAAAAAAACAATCAGCTTTTAATATGAAGATATATAGGCATAGTATTTGGGACATTTGTTTTACTTTCTTTTATCACTGCTTGTATTTTAAAATCCAATTTAATTTAATCATTTTTGCACTTTATTATAGTTTTCCATGGTAGACAGAAAGTTGGCAATTATGAACAGGTGAACAAGAGGCTCAGATGTAGGTAGAATGCAACAGTAATTTGCATGAAAAAAAATACTAATAAATATGAGTTTTGTTAAGTTGTTTGGGACATTTAATTTTCTGAAATCAATTGGAGTTTCATTGAAATCAAATAATTCATCTAAAGATATTCCACTCATGTGCCTACAAAGCAGTGGTAACAGTTTTGATCTCCTAAACACTGGCTAATCATGTTCAGGATCTATTTTAATTAGCTGGAGAACAACTTTAGAAGAAACTGCATTCGATTTGCAATTCATGAAAACATTACAAGATGGATAAATTCATTAGTGAATGGACCATAGCTCAGTGCCAGAGCACGTGCTTTGCATAAGGTTCTAGAGTCTATCCCCATTTAAATGGATTAGATATAAATGGATAGAAAAGCAAGTGATCTTGAATTCCCACTGCTGGACAATAGTCGACAATATTAGAGGAAAAATAAGTCTAATCTGGTACAAAAGTCCTAATAAGGAACTTATTAATGTTGTACCATCACTAATAAAATGTTTCTGGAGTTAATATTTAATCATACTACCAATAGGAGATACGACTTTCTAAAAACACTACGTATGTGACCTGACAATATTTTAAGCAGTTGTGATTTCAAAGGCACTAAGACCTGAAAAGGTAAAATGATGTTGTAGATGTACATTAGCCAATCCTATTTGTATTATAATGCAATTTATTCCATGTATAAGTTATAAATTCCATATTCCATCTATACTGGCATCAATATAGAATAGGTGACTTTTAAAACGGATTTAGAAGAAAGATGATTTATAATTCCAGCTTGTCTCCTAATGGATAGGTTAGGAAAAGTATCTTCCTGTGCAACTACTTGGAGGCATGATATTTTATTGCAAAACTGTCACCTTAATGGCCCAATAGAATCCTGCCATAATGATGATGCCAGGCTGTTTGATCACAACAACGATTCTATATGTAGGTACATAAAAAGAAAAAAAGTTTGGTGCAGGAGAGGCAAATTATCCCTTGACACAAACAAGAAGGAAAGGAGCTAGCATACAGCCTGGGAGAAAATTACTATCTAGCACCTGGTGAATTTATCAGCTTTTAATTACATTTGATGCTAATTATCTTGGTACATGGGGGAAGAACAATAAATGGCTGGTGCTTTGCTCATGTAGGAAACTGGCAAGAGAAGGGAAAGCACACACTGATAATTTTTTGAAAGAATCTGTCATTTCAGGTTTTGTCACTTCTTTGGAAACAGTATGTTTATACAGCTGCACAGAGAAAATGTATAATTTTGCAGAGGGCAGGTGTTTTCATATGTGTTGTAATGTTAACTTTACTTCCCTCTTGAAACAGGCTTGTTTGCCAGGACAGAAGATATTTTGTACTTCATATTAACTAATCTGACTTTCATTGGCTTCCCATCTGATTAACTAGAAGCTTTTATTTTGGATAGAACTTACTAAAAGTGTAGCTGTGCTAGAATATATGTAAACTCTGTTAGATTTTTCTCATTGTACCAACAGACTTGTGTTATACAAATAGGGCCTTAGAAATCAAGTCTCTACAATCCACTGAGGCAAGAAGTTATCTTCCAATGTGCTGGTGGAACTCAGAGAAAAAAGCACTGCAGCTTAAGACTGGAACTATGGATGCAAAATTGACCAAACTAAAAACTGAGGTGAGGATTCAGCACTGTGGTCAGCTCCACAAGACAGATAAAGCTCTCTAACAAGAAAATAAGAAACTGCTTCAAAAAATATTATATTCATGAATTGAGAATTCAAATATAATTATCTTGGTCCTGTCCTCTCTCAGGAAAAGGTTTTGAATCTATCAAAATCTGTATTAAAGGATTTGAAGAATCTTTAATGATTGAAGAGCAGAAGGGTGGTTCAAGTTCAACCATCTCAAAAGTACATTGAAGCACGTGGTAGAACCAATGTATTTTTTGGCTTTTGCTGAGATTAGTTGCAGTTGCATTGTTACACATTGGTGCAGTTCTCCGTCCCCAGCCCAAAAAAGGTTCAGAATTAAGGCATTCCATTTTTGAAGAACAGGACAATGTCTTCAAGCTATATGGGTGGCATGAGGTTCCTGGAAGGTTTCTTACAGAGAGATTTCTGATGGAGTAACAATCGCCTAAGAGCACTTTTCATACCAGTCTTCTTCCTTCTTGATAGATATAGATTAACTTCTTGCAGTTTAGCAGTCTCCGAAGCATGTTGGCACTGCAATGATTACTCTGGCTGGAACTGTGCTTTCAGCATACCTAGAGACCAGCTGGCTAAGAAAAGCTAATTAAAGTCTTTAGGGCAGGACTACATCTTGATCCTATATTTGTAAAAGTTATTATCAGATATAATATATTACTAGCAAGCACAAAGAAAGATACACCATGATCCCCTATTTCATTTGGATTACCTTTTTATAATTTCTGTTTTTCTTTATCTTAAATTAGGCTTCAAATAAGGCATAGACCATTGGCTTTATATAATCCTCATCCACACCCTCTTTCATTTCATTGTCCACTAAACACCTCTTTTTCATATATTTTTTTGTTAGCATATTTATTTGTTTCTACATAATTACACATTGTTATAAAGAGCCTCCACATTAACCTTACCTATGTCCACCTTCATTTTTTTTCCTTGGGAGATTAGCTATCATAGGATCATACTGTTTCTTTCATGATCCATTTTCCACAAGACCCACTGTTAACACAGTTAAAAATAGACTATTCCATGTTTAACACCTTTCATTTCTTTGTATTCCAATTCTTAATCATAAACAAAAAAAATCAATCATGCTTCTGGTTTTACATTAATTTTTGCCATGTATATGCATGAATAGTTTTATGTTGGAATTATGTATTGAAGACAAGCCTGACTTTTTCTAAATAAATATTTATCAAACAGAAATCACTATTGTTTATTATTGGGCCTCCAAATAACCCATTTGGGCTTTTTTTCCTGCAGCCTCCCATCTCACTCTATTTTTCTAGTTGTGGCATCTAACAGAATGGTTTTCTCCTTCCACATCCTGAATTACATTAATTTTCAACATTGCACCTCCCCAATTAATTTCTGATTCATTATTACTATTCACTAGAGCAAAGCATGTGACTACCAGGAGCTTATGAATTTCTATTTTTGTATGCATTCACAATAATCTAGATGATATTGTTTCATATTTTCTGACATACATTGAGGACTGTACATTTATAGAGTGTGTGTATGTGTGTGTGTAAATATATGCATAGAAATATGTATATATTTATAATTAATTTTGTACTGTTGCTTCCATTCATTTATTCATCATCTCCAATTCATAAGGTCAATCATCTTCATTTAGAATTTCCCTTTTATTTTACTTTCATTTTTCAGTTCATGCTTTTTAACATTTCCCATATGCCAAATTGCAACATTTCATATAATTTCATCATCTCCTATTAGTCCCTACAGATGCTGCCTATGCCAGTAATTATGGCCTTAGTAAGCTGACATTTTTAGTATAGTGAAAGTGTAGATCAAGTGTGGCCTGTATAATAACAGTTGCTACATGCAACATTCCTTTCTAGTGTTACAAACAGTTTTGGTGCTCTCTGATCTTAGTTATTTGTTTGCAGTTGTTTTGTTACCTGACTAACTAACTTTATAAATGCTAGTAAGCATGGAATTTGCTCCCTGTTTAAACATAGTAGCTTACCCTACCTGTGTTGGTAGTAGTGGGGTTTTCTCCTTAGTGGTTCCTTGATTAGGCTATTGTTTTCTGCTGGATTGTTTGTCCAGTGTTAATATCTGCTTATCTGAATGTTGGCTATTGAGAAGGATGTGTTCTGGTCTTTTTGTTTCATTCCTAGCTTTTTCTTGTCTGATTTGAATGGTGTGTAAATATGATTGATTTTTATGTGTCCATTAATAGTTGATTTGTCTGACTACCAAGTTTTCAGGAATTCACTAGCATTTTAGATTTCACCTGGGTTCCAGTATCAAATTAACAACCTAAAATTTCCACAAGAGGAGCTGTGTAAGAACATTATTCAGATGAGCACAAACACATTGCAACAACCCAAAACACCAGCAGAAAAAACAAAAACAAAGAGACTGTCCATACAGTATCTTCCAACAAAATGGATACCTAAATAACTTTATCAAAAAGAACCTAATCAGTCACAATCAATATAAGCTATCAAAAAGGGTAGTACTACTATACACCAAAAATATCTCAGAAACAGTCTATTGCAAACACATGGCATCACCATTATACACAAACCAACCAAAGCCCTCCAAAATATTTTAAGTAAACCAAAAGAACACATAGTTTAAGGGGAAAAAACTCCATGAATCATCTATTCTAGTGAATTTTTGGAATTTTGGCATTCAGCCAAATCAGCCATCAATTGACATAGACATATTTAGACACCATTCAAAAAAGATAATAAAAATCTAAGACCAGAAAACATCCTCTCCAGCAGCCAATACCTAAATAAGCAAGGATTAACACCAGACAAGCAACCATGCAGAAAACAATACCCTAATCAAGAAACTACCAAGGAGAAAAGCACATCCCCACTACTACTGGCAGGGAAGCTAATGTACTGTATATAAACAGGGAGTAAACCCTACATTTACTGGGACACATGATGCTACCTACTTTAGTAATGAAACATCTGAAAGAAAATAATCAAGTTACTGTACCAAGAACTCCACAGTTCAATCCTATTTTTATTTATTTATTTATTTGTCAAAAGCTTACAATATAACAGAAAGTCTGATGGTGTAGGGTATTCTGTTGCAAACAGAGGAATGTAGTACACTTCTGATAAAATACTTCTGGACTCGCTCAATTGTATTTATGTCTGATATACAGTGCAGATTCCAGACAGCAGAGCTGAATTCAAGTATTGCTCTAACAAAGGTTTTGAATGCCCTAGTTTGCAAATCAGTATTACCAGAGGAGAAGCTTCGTAAAATTAAATTTACAACTCTTAAAGCCTTTTTGGCAATACTGTTGCAGTAAGCTTTGGTGCTTAGATCATTCAATATGAGGACTTCAAGGTTATTGACAAAGTGAGGGTCATCAACAAGGTCATATCCATCTAGCTTGTTTTTGGTATATAGATTTTTTTTTACCAATGTGTAGGACAGAGCATTTGTTGATAGAGATTTGGAGTTGCCAATTGTTAGACCATTCAGACACATAATCAAGGTCTTTTTGAAGGACAGTAGCATTGACGGTGGTGTTGAATAGTTTTACATCATCAGTGAAGAGGATGCAGTTGCTAATAAGGTGATCACAAAGCTCATTTATATAGAGTGTAAAGAGTATGGGTCCCAGAACGCTCCCTTGGGGACACTGCTGATAACTGGTGCAGGGTTTGATAGGGCATTTCCTCTTTTTACTATTTGTTGCCTGTTTGACAGTAAGACAGCAATCCACTTGTGAAGGGATCCAGAAATGCTGTAAGAATTTAATTTTAATAGTAGTCTGTCATGTACCACTGAGTCAAATGCTTTTCAGAAGTCAATGTAAATTACATCTATTGCTTTACCCTGGTCAAGAAGTATAGTCCATATGTTTTTGGAGTGTAGAAGTTGCAAATTGCAGGACAAATTACATATATACTCCTCTGTTGGAGTTCTGGTGAATTTTAAAAATATTGATCAGGATATGACAAGCATTATTAAAATTCAATTTTACCCCATCATGCCTGAACTAATCTATGGGAGATAGATTGCAAACCAATAGTTGCCCATAACTCTCTAAACAGAACTACATGTGTATACTGATATACACTCAGAACACAAATCATAATTTTATTTTATACTTTGCATGTTTAGCCCTTGGAAACAGATAATGAAACTTCAGATTGTTCTGACTTCAAAAAGAAACAGGGAACCCAAAAACTTCAATAAAGCATTTGATAAGTCTGATTTTTGAATAGAAACCAGAAAGCAAATGTACAGATTTGAAAACCTACTTCTGAAATTATATTAAAAAAGAAAACAATGAAAAAAAGATAAAATGCATTTTGAAATATTTTTTGGTGGCTCAGGCTGTTAAATGCCTGCACTTAAGATCCAGCTGTCTACAATTACTGTAGAATTACTCACCAGGCTCAAGGTTGACTCAGCCTTCCATCCTCTCGGGGTAGGTAAGTTGAGGACCCAAGATTGTTGGGGCAATAAGCTGACTTTGTAAAAATGCTGCTTAGTAATAAGCAGGCATATACAATGGAATGAAGGCTATTGCTGAGCACACTGGGTTGTATCCCAAAAAATTGTAAGCCACCCTGAGTCTTCGGAGAAGGGTGGCATATAAATGTAATTAAAAAAAAATATGGAACAACTTTGGCATATTAGAAAATTTTACTTACAAAGTTCAAGCATGCAGTGGAGGAAAAAAAGACTACTCAGGTTCAGATCCAGTCTAGTATTCATATAAAATGACAGGATTTTATAAAATCTAGAATGATTGACATCTATCATAACAACATGTGAATTAAAGGATCATTGTTCTGACACCAGTAGTTGTAAATGTCACAGAATATTAGCCCAGTGTATCCTAAACAGTGTCTTCTTCACACTAAATATAGATAGTTTAAACTATTTAGCTAAAAATAATGTATAAGTATGAAGGCTGTATGTGCAAAATAAGAAGTTCTTGAAATTATTCCATTTTGCCAGATTATTGGGACAATAAATATCCTAGCTGAAATCATTCAATACTCAACCTTTTACATTGCCCAAGAAAACTAAGGTTAGCAACATGGTGCCTATAGGAGCAGTGATTCCACCCCAACTCGCATGTCCATTCCCCACCCAAATTTTAAATATTTTTCTGAACTTATAGGAGACTATTTGAAACTCATGAGATTTCTGAGGTTCAGTGGAATCTATGAAATTTCATGATCTGTGAAGGATTTGGGATGAGAATATCTGAAGTTCATTATGTAAGGCCTAAAAAAAATCCCCTGCAAAGAATGTCCATTCTAAGATGTGTTCCAAAAAGGCAAGGTTTGATGACACACAATTTGGTGTCCTCAGGAAATTGTTGAGAGGCAGTGCCCTGGTTTTACTGTTTCCTGTCTGATCTTCCTCCTTGCACTCAGCTGTTGTTGTGAAAGCCATACATCACTTTAAGTTCTCACAATGTCTCTGTGTTACAGCATCCCTCTGAGGCACTGAAGAAATGGAACATTGGATTCCAAACTGCTTTGAACCATTATTGTTGTTTTTATTAGTTATTGCAATTGATATCACAACAGGTATCATGGCAACTACCGCCCCCAATAAGTCTACTAAAGTATGTTTTTAAAGGGCTCTCTCAGCCTTAGGAGGTGAGTCTTAATTAGTCCATTCCTAAGAAAACAAGACCTATTATTTTGAAGTGAATTCCAAAACCTTTACCCAGATTTTAATGGGTACAAAGGACAAAGGAACTTCTCCTCTAGCTATCTGTCATATGCAGAAGGTGGAAAGAACAGCAGATTTAATGTGCTAATTCCTGAATGCCCTCCTTTTGGGTAAGGCTTACATGAATATAAGACTGAATAGTGTAGTACACGGGTGTCAAACTCACCAAGTCACATTGCCATCATGTTGATGTATCGGGATATTTTTTTCCCTTCATGGATCTGGGATGAGTGTGGCCTGTATGTGATGCATCTGGGCCATGGGCCACCAGTTTGACACCCCTGGCATAGTGCACGGTGGATATTCTGAATTGTTTGGGTAGCAAATAGTAGGTCTATTCTGGGCTGCAGAACTTTGATATGAGCAGATAAATGCTATCCTAGTATTTTGTGCATGCACAGGAATACACCCACAGATAAATAACTGGCAACAGGCTTTAAAGTGATTTCATGAGCCTTTCAAAGAACATGGCTGCCCAACTTGAGTTTTTATGGCCCTAGAAATTCCAATGCTTATCTCAACCTTAGAAACCACTAAATCCAGGCAGTCATGTTTAATTCTTTCCTATCTCTCTGATCTTTTTATGCTTATCTCTCCCTCTTAATATCTCTCCCATCAGCTTATATACAGAAAAGCAAACAATAACATAAATGTGGAAACTTAAATAAATTAGTATTCTAGAGGTAGAGATCTTCAAATAATTTTGTTCTCCTATAATGGCACTTTAAATCTAGAGCTATTGAAAATCCAATTTGCACTTATAAACATTCCATTTGTTTGCAGGTGCTTTTCCTTTAAATTGTGCAGATTAGTTTAGTCTAATACAGCAAAATCCAAGAATCTAGGACCTACGCTAAAATACAGCTACCTGGGCTGTTTTCAGTCCTTGGATCTGGATGATGCTTCTCCGTGGAACAAAATTAATTTATCAAGGCCAATAGACTTTCTGAAATATTAGGTTGGTGAAATGAACTTTGCTAGTGTTCATATAATTCAATTCACATTCACTTTAATAACTAGGCTCTTTGTTTATAGAAAAAATAAAGCAAATCAAGATCAACTAAAGATTAGGACATACTTTATAGATGGTGCTGAACTCTTAAAGTCTTAACTTGTAAAATAAGTTCACAAAATTATTAGCGTGTAAATTATTTTAGCATATTTGTTTAGGCATAAAATTTGAATAATCTGTAATAGAAAGCAATATGCATTATTTTATTTTATTGCACATTTGTATATATTAGACATTTTAGTGTGTGTCTATGTGTGCATGTGTGTGCATGTGCATGTGCTTGTATGTATGTATAAACCAGGAAAGGAAAAATGACAAAAAGAAAGTGATAAAAGACTAGGGTACAAATGAGTAAATAAGGGATTTACTAATATCATAGGGATTATAATTTTCCTGCATATCATTAATTGTGAATAATTGAAATATTATATTATTTTAAAAACTTGAAAATCTCTTTAGAACTATAAGGAAACATATATATCAAGAGCCATGATCTGCACTGTATAAATCATGAAATGATATTATGAACTGCAGTAAATTCTGTCCATACTACTAAAAATCTATTCTTAGAAGCCCTATAAAATTAAAATATAGATTTGATACAGAGAGAATTCCAAATTTTGGCTGTGATAGAAATCCATGTATTGAATACTAATATAGGAATGGTTTCCAATTTGAATTAAATACTGTTGTTGGGATTACTTTTGAGGTATGAGATTTTTCATGATTTCAAAGCATACTCTCACAATTTAGGAGTTCTTCCACTGAAGGGATCAAATATCCTTTCTAACATGTGATATCCTTGCAACAATTAACATGTACAAAACTAATTAAATGTACATTGTGTGAATATATGGTTAGTGAAGTTTAGTAAAAACTAGTCAACCTGTGACCTATTGGGTCATCGTTACAGAGATATTTCCTTACCTAAGCAAAGAAACAGAATAAATACAGGCTTTCCTATTGACTTAAATGAAAATCATGAAGCCAGCAGGAAGTTGCAATCCAAACCAGCAGGCAAGTAAATGGCTGCTTCCAGGTGAAGGAGGGAAGGAGTGGTTGTGCAAGTGTGCGATATGGAATAAGTGCAGAGGCACCTGGAAAAGTCAAACAGCTTGTGACTTTCCCTGCCATCTCCCCATTTCCTTTTTTCCTACAAGGTTCTCACAAGCCATGATTTTGCTGTTGGGAAGGTTGCAGGGAGATTTGAAATTCATGCTTGATTTTCCACTGACTTTTGAAAAGTTGTCAGGAAGCATTGGAAATGAGGAATCATGAATCCATAGCTGATGGCAGCACTGTGGTGCCATTGGGGAATCAATGCAATAGCATTAAAACAGCAACAGCTTCCCCAAATTTCATTCCTGTGGGAGTCATTTTGACCTAACATTCTGTCAGTTAGCCTATTTGGGTTACATCAATAATTGTTGCCCTATACTTTCCAATTCCACCTAACTGAAGGCTACAGTGGGAATGGGAATTCAGCTTTTAAGATTTGTTTCATTCAAGTACTGTATAAATCACTTTCCAATATAGTTGACCTTTACAACATTGCTGCAGTTTATGAAAGAATGATTCAACCTGATTATTGTACTTTCAGCAATTTTTTTTAAATGAACTATTTTAGGACTAGATAAGGACTATGTTAATAAAGAATAAAGCATGTTATACCACTTTTCTCTAATATCAAATATCAAATAATATCTCTAATATCAAATAATATTTGATATGTTAATATTCTTCCATTGATTTTTCCACTATTGCTACACAGATTGCACTATATACTGAAAACAACTTATTAAACAACTGGCAAAGACAAATAATGAAGTACATACGATCCCCATAAAAGACCAAGTATTACATTCAAGATTTTATAGGATTCTGAAGAGTGAGGTGGGCTGGTGGCTTGAAATTTAAAATTGTATTACTATGCCAGTTGCTTAACATGGGTTATAGAGTATATTGTGTGGCCTAGCCATTCTAGTGGAAGAAGCAGGACTTCCAAACAATCTCCTGAAATATCTTTGAATTCATACAAATAGGAAAAAAAAGCAATTTAGAAGAAATCCAACCACAATGAGCAATGCATTGAATGTCTCAGTTAACAATGGGGAAAAATAGGCCTGATTTCCTCCCTTTGCTTCACTATTAAAGATGAAAAGGAAAGCACAATAAACCCTGAGAGTTAATTATTTGTTTAGATAGCAAAATGTGACTATTAATACAAAGAAGATAAAATATTTCGAAACTCTTGAAACAATGGCTTATTCCACCAGATTGGTTTCAGTATCTTCAAAGAAGTAGCATAATATTCAAAGAAGCAAGGGGGAACACAGACTTGACTGATTTTACAATCTTATAATATATAAATTGAGAGCCAGGTTGATATAGGGGTTAAGGCACCAAGCTAGAAACTGGAAGACCATGAATTCTAGTCCCACCCACGAAGCCAGCTGGGTGACCTTGGGCCAGTCACTCTTTCTCAGCACTAGGAAGCAGACAATGGCAAAACACTTCTGAATTTCACTATATGGGGGGTATTAGAAGTTTTCTTTTTTTACCTAAAAGGCTTGACCTCATAACATTAAGGTTATGTACTGTTTCAGATCTGAAGTGAGAAGGATGCTTTGAAACATAAATAAATGCTCATGTAGCAGTTGTGTCTGTTTTTAGGATTGCACAGTAGCTCAGCACAGCTACAGCACAATCCCAGGCAAAAGAGAATGTACTTTAAGGCATATTTCAAGGCACCTTTTACACTTCAAAGCACCCTTTTCACTTCAAAAAAGAAAGCACCATTTTAAAACAAGTTCTAACTAAAATAAGTATGGAGGAAATTAATTAATTTTAAAGATAACGTCTGAGGATTCACCTTAAAGGTGTGGTAAGATTTGAATTTCAGACATCTTTCTAGTGCCAAAATGGCCTACTTAACAAGATTCTGCCTTCATGCAATTTCCTACTTATATCATACTGACACCCTCAAATATTGCAAAATTATTTTTAAAAAATTTCCTCACACTATATCTGTAACTTATAATGCTTTTCTGATCTATAAGTCAGTAATGAGAAATCCAGTTCCCACCATTATCATGCTTCCTCCAACTGAGATTTTAAATATCACACTTTTGGGGAGCTTTTGACTTTTATGGGAATCATTTCGATAATTTTAACTGAAACCAAAGCTGCTGCATTTTTAACAATATTCTGAAGTGATTAGGAGTTCACACAAAGAAATTAAGTGTTCCTCATTTAATACCAAGCAGCACATTTCAAACTCATGAATTGCAAAGTGCAAATAGAGAATTTTCAAATAAGTTACAAATAATGAGCTGTGAAATCATAAAGAGCTAGTTAGAAGATCACAAATAATAAATGGATAAATATCCCTGGAAACCACCTTTTCTTCTTGTTCCTATTCCTGGGAAGTACCTGTTCCTTGCTCTGTCATTAGAGTAAAATCGATTTTTCTGTGTATTTATTTATTTTGTGTACTCCTTACAATGTCATTGTAAGCCTCTAAATCATAGTTCAAGGCACTTCAGTTTTGATACTTGATGTTTAATTGCTAGCTTCTTTGAGGCATAGAAAACCTGAGACATTTCTAAATACTGTAAAGAAATAAATGAGAGGATATGGAACTCCCTCATCTTAAAAAGCAGAATTCAAAAATATATACTAATCTTTAATTACCTAGATGACCAACATGCGGTCTTCTGTTGAGATCTATAATGCTGCACAACCAACACCAGAAGCCAAATTGTAAATTAATCTGCTCAGAATGAAAATTTATCTCACATGGAAGTTCTATTTATAACTATAGCCTGTTTAAGGCATAAAATTAAAACAATACAATTGCTTACTTTTAATTGTATCAGATATGCAATGATTTACGAATGAATGGATGGATTTACATATCAAACTAGTCCAAAGCTATCACTTTATAGTTTAGTAGTATATATAGCCAAGTAGTAACTTCTCCTTTCCCTAAATGTGTAAGCAATGAAAGGCTTTCTCTCTCAATAATACTAGACCATCATCAAATCCTACTCAGAATGGCTCTTTTAGACAGATGGGGTTTGGTCACTTCAGATCATGTATTAGGGTAAAGGAGGAGATGCTGTCCTGAGATAACCAAGGCTCTACATATTATTAATTAGCTTATGGCTATTAACTGGCTTGGAGTTATAGTGGACAACCTTTTGCCCATTTTATTAGGTCTAACACTTTTCTATGTCTCTTTGTTCCCCTTTGGTGGTTGTGACAGCTTTTGCCCAGACTTGATTGCTCTTGCTTCACCCCTTATATGTCTTGTGGAGCTCCTGAGTACAGGACAGGTAGTCCTCATTTAGCGACCATAATTGGGACCAGCAATTTGGTTGTTAAGCAAAGCAATCCACTAAGTGAAACTAAAGCTGAAACTGAAGCTAAAGTATGATTTTGCTTCAGATTTCCTTTGCTTTATCAACCTGTGAAATTAGTATGAGGATTGGTCATAAACATTCTATTAATGGCTATTGGAAATGCAAATGGTTACTAAATGAGGCAGTCACTAATCAAGGACTATCTGCATGATAGTAAAAGCTGCCAAGATATCTATTGTACTGAATCTTACTACTCTGCTGTTCCCACAATAAGATGCAGCCACTATCTTTTGGGGTAGAATTTTGTATCAGTTTATCTGGGAATCATTTCTGTGTTTAGCACAGTAAGGAAAACTAAAAAAAGTCTGAAGATAACCTATACCTTCTTCTAAGTTATGAACTATAAAATTATTGTATAGATTTTCTAATTGGCTTCTTCTGTCTAGAAGTAGACCTCATGAAAATGCATAAAATAGTCATCACAAAATAAATTTTAACAATTTTATATATAGTTGTATATCAAGAGGAAAGTCTGGTCCATTCAAAACTAACTTGTGAATAATGTAAAGAAAAGTTATACATTTCTTTTTTAAAAATTATATAACTATGATTATCTGTTGATAAAATTATCACATTACATATTTAAAATGTTATTTCCTCTACAGGTGAAACTTGAAAAATTAGAATATTGTGCAAAAGTTCATTTATTTCAGTAATGGAACTTAAAAGGTGAAATTAATATATGAGATAGACTCATTACATGCAAAGCAAGATAGTTCAAGCTGTGATTTGCCATAATTGTGATGATTATGGCTTACAGCTCATGAAAACCCCAAATCCACAATCTCAGAAAATTAGAATATTGTGAAAGGTGCAATATTCTAGGCTCAAAGTGTCCCACTCTAATCAGCTAATTAAGCCATAACACCTGCAAAGGGTTCCTGAGCCTTTAAATGGTCTCTCAGTCTGGTTCAGTAGGAATCACAATCATGGGAAAGACTGCTGACCTGACAGTTGTGCAGAAAACCATCATTGACACTCTCCATAAGGAGGGAAAGCCTCAAAAGGTAATTGCAAAAGAAGTTGGATGTTCCCAAAGTGTTTTATCAAAGCACATTAATAGAAAGTTATGTGGAAGGGAAAAGTGTGAAAGAAAAAGGTGCACAAACAGCAGGGATGATCGCAGCCTGGAGAGAATTGTCAGGAAAAGGCCATTCAAAAGTGTTGGGGACTTTCACAAGGAGTGGACTGAGGCTGGAATCAGTGCATCAAGAGCCACCACACACAGACGGTTCCTGGACATGGGCTTCAAATGTCGTCAGAAGCATCTTACCTGGGCTAAAGAAAAACAGACCTGGTCTGTTGCTCAGTGGTCCAAAGTCCTCTTTTCTGATGAGAGCAACTTTTGCATCTCATTTGGAAACCAAGAACCCAGAGTCTGGAGGAAGAATGGAGAGGCACAGACTGCAAGATGCTTGAAGTCCAGTGTGAATTTCCACAGTCTGTGTTGATTTGGGGAGCCATGTCATCTGCTGGTGTTGGTCCACTGTGCTTCATTAAGTCCAGAATCAATGCAGACGTCTACCAGGAGATTTTGGAGCACTTCATGCTTCCTTCCACAGATGAGCTTTTTGGGATGCTGACTTCATTTTCCAGCAGGACTTGGCACCTGCCCACACTGACAAAAGCACCAAAACCTGGTTCAATTATTACTGTGCTTGATTGGCCAGCAAACTTGCCTGACCTGAACCCCATAGAGAATCTATGGGGCATTGCCAAGAGAAAGATGAGAGACATGAGACCAAACAATGCAGAACAGCTGAAGGCTGCTATTGAAGCATCCTGGTCTTCCATAACACCTCAGCAGTGCCACAGGCTGATAGCTTCCATGCCACACCACGTTGAGGCAGTAATTGCTGCAAAAGGGGGCCAAACCAAGTACTGAGTAAATATGCATGCTTATACTTTTCAGAGGTCCGATATTGTTCTATGTACAGTCCTTGTTTTATTGATAGCATGTCATATTCTAATTTTCTGAGATTGTGGATTTGGGGTTTTCATGAGCTGTAAGCTGAAATCATCACAATTATGGCAAATCATGGCTTGAACTATTTTGCTTTGCATGTAATGAGTCTATCTCATATATTAGTTTCACCTTTAAGTTACATTACTGAAATAAATGAACTTTTGCACAATATTCTAATTTTTTGAGTTTCACCTATATATATTTTCTATACCCAGTATCATATATAAAAGGAAATAAACTGAAAAGGTTCATATATTAACCTGCAAATAAGGGGCAAGCAAAGGAATTCATGGGATAATTATCTAATTTCACTGTGGCTGGAATTCAAACAGCTTTGTTTCGACTGGGCATTTAGAAAGGTAGGTTAGAATACAATTTTTTTTCCATCTCTGTCTTATGTCTGTTTATCTATTTATTTAATTTCCATAGCTGCCTAACTCAACCAAGTGACTCTGGAAGGCTTATAATTCTAAAATAATTAAAACAATTTAAAATACATTAAAATAATAAAAACACTCACAACATAGATATGTATAAACAGCCACCATGATGGTTCATCAACTAATAGTCAAGCCAAGTTTTCTTGCCCCTTCCATTTGTCTGTGACACTGTTTGTGCCCTTCTTTCCAAGCCTGGAACGGAAAGCCTCAGCATGACATCTGCTGCTTGTGCAACAAACAGGCAGAGAAAGGACAGCTGCTAATCCCAAGCAAAGTACATGCATTTTCTGGACACATCATGTCTGATGCTCCTTTTATCTTCTGCACTTTTCTTAAGGCCTTGCAGGTATTGATCCTGCAAATGCTTCTTCAGTGGAGCCTGAAAGCAAACAACTTAAAAAGTCCAGCTGAGTCTGAACCTTTCAAATCATGTTGACATGTTTAGAAGGTGCCGGATGCTTCATCCTCTCTTCTCTGATATGTAATTATGTAAGTGTCAGAGTGATATAGGGGCTGGAAGTGGCTATAAAACCCTAGAGGCTCCTACAAGCTGGACTCTGCCATTGCAAAGTGTCCAAGGGAGCACTGCTGCTGATTTCTCTTTATAGCTGAGCTAAAGGGGGAAGCACTTAATAACTGGCTCTGGAGCAGAGCAATAGAAGTAACCATCCCAAGCGGGAGTGGGTGGGGAAAAATGTGAATTACAGCTGTGCCTCAGGGAAGAAAAAAGCAATGTAGTTTCTTTACTTCAGTTTGCTTGGCCAAATGCTTTCTAGATCCATGGGTGTTCTAAAAATTCGTGACAAAACTTTCCCGCTATCAAGAAAAAATATGTTCGATTTTTGTGTGTGGATGAAATCTTTATTTTATTTTATTTTTAGGCCTGCAAGGGAAAAAGAAAAGAAAAAAATGGTGGGGAGGGGATATGTTTTTCAGCAATAAAACAGAGTAGACATTCAAATCAGATCAGATTTTATTGGGTTTTTTTAATTTATTTTGACATGTAAATATTTTGTATCACATGCTTAGATCAATAAAACAAAACAAAACCAAAATCCAAGTGTCCTTAATACTGGAATTAGTGATAGGATTAACAATAACACTTACATACTGGCCCTCAGTGCTTTACAACACTAAGATGTTTACAGTGTCAGTGTCAATGGGAAGGTTGACTCAGCCTTCCATCCTTCTGAGGTCGGTAAATCGAGGACCCAGATTGTTGGGGTCCTGAACAATCTGGGTCCTCAATTTTACCCATCTCAGAAGGATGGAAGGCTGAATCAACCTTCCCATTGACTTAGCCTTTCAGCCTGTCAGGATCAAACTCCAGGCTGTGGGCAGAATTAGCCCACGGGACTGCATTTTAATCACCTGCCCCACCAGGAATTCCTCCAACCATGCATCCTAAAATGCTACCTCAAATATTTAAAAGTTGAGATTTTGTAAAAGAATGAAATCTATAAATTCTGAATGCAATGTTGCAACTTTGTTTCCTAGAACTATTCAAAGCAGGAGAATCTGTGATGGTGAAGGCTCAAGATTGAAAAAATAAAAATGTGGCGACAAGCATATGGTTACAGCCCCGCCACCCACCCATTTTGTATGCATCACACATACAACATGTATAAAAAGGGTTCTACTGCATGGTTACAACCATCAACTTCACTTTTTTGACATTTCATCGGACATACCTAATTCACATTCAGTATTCTAAAATGACTTTATGTCTTCTGTGTGCATTTCAAAATGAAAGATAAACTCAGGATACTTTATTTGGAGTTGGAGAGAATCTACTGTTACTTGTCTCTCTGTGAAACAAAATACCAGACAAAAATATAATTTATAAGAATGTGCAATGCAGTATAAGAAAGAATGCAACTCATTAGAATTGTATTTGAGGTGGTGCTATGAAACTACCTTTCCCTTGTGATATTCAAATCCATGCTTCCCTTTAGTGCAATCAAAAGCTACAACAAGATGCTAAGGTATTCAAACTGATAACTACTTTGAAAGGTATTTCTGGTCCTTGCCAGGAAAAATAAATAAACATCCAATAAACAAAACATTGGTATGTAGGGTCAGAGTTTATGGATTCCAACTGCAGATAATTAAACTTTATTACTTTCTCTGTGCCTTTTCTACTTCTCCACCAGCTGTTTCCCTGTCAAGGAAAGATAGGGGATACTGAGTCATGTGGGGGGAGGGGTAAATCAAAAGAGCTGAGTTGTCCTTGCAGGACCTTAGATATCCTTGGTGCAATGGAATTCTTCTCAGCCTTTACTCACCCTGAATACAATGAGATGGCTGTAAAATGCCAAATGTTCCACCAATTCTGGTTCTTCCTGAAGATTTTCTGCTCCTGACTCAATGATTATCATTCAGGTTGGGACAGGAAAGAAGAAAAGCAACCCATAATACCTGATATCTGCCATTTATTAAGCTGCTTAATATAGCATTGAGTGAGGGAATATGTTAAAAATAACGTTAGCCCCCTTCTTAATATTTTTCAGATTATAACAACATGTCTCTACTGAGGACATTCAGTAACTAAACTTTGCTGCCTATTATTATTACTCTTACGTTGCTCTTATTTTTGGATTGGATTATCATAATTCCAACAAACTACTGGGATTTTCCATCATGGTTGTTTTAATTATGTACCAGGGATGTTATAGCTGTAATTATAAACTGTTGGGGGTCCTTAGCAAATTTGGCAGGATAAAATAATGCAATAAATAAATAAATAAATTTTCCCATGTATATTTGAGCTCCAAGAATTCCTTCTCTACTGCTTTTGAAATGGCATGGTGTGGAAGACAAGACTCTTTGGTTTAAGAAGAAATAACCAAATTCATATTTCTCAAATCAGTATGCAAACTAGAGAGCCATTATCCTTAGAATTCACATATCCATTCCTCATTATTCCATCATCTGTCTGTTTGTTTATCTGTCAATCTAGTTACACACACACACACACACACACATTAAGGAAAAAGAGAAACCAAATTACCAAATTGCAGTTTTTTATGATGGTATGTGAAGAAAATATACAGAATATTTGTATTAAGAGAATAGTACCTAAAAATACAAATAATTATTATGTTCTTTTCCAGTCACATATGAAAATAATTTTAAGAGGGGGAAAAATCAGAGAATGTAAAACCAATTGATCCATAGGTTCAGTTTGATGAAGATTCTTTGGGGAGAGATGGATTGTTTTTGCTTTTGCTCAGCCTGACAACCAAAACAATCCATACATGCAAATATTTCCCTTCTTCTTTGTCCCTTCAGTTGGTTTCAGAAATACCGTTTTAACAAGCCATTGAACTCTCATGTTGGTAGTATTCTAATAGTGACTATCATTCTTGTATATGGGAGCTAGTTGTGGTGTAATTTAGATTATGAAACCTGGTAGTTGTGTGTTCTACTTAGGTACAAAGCCAGCTGGATGACATTGGGTCAGCCACTGTTTCTCAGCCCTAGGAAGCAAACAATGGCAAACCACTTCTGAGATATTGCCAAGAAAACAGCAGGGACTGACTCAAAGGCACCAACTGATTAAAAAGATCACTTTTGTATGTCTTTATTCCTCCCTTTAGTCATGTGATTGCTTTTGTATGGAAAGTACAGGTAATTCTCAATTTACAACAGTTTGCTTGGTGACCATTTGAAGTTACAATGCATTGAAAAAAGGAACTTATGCTCATTTTCACACTTAACAACCATGGCAGCATCCCCATGGTCATGTAATTTACATTTGAATGCTTGACAACTGACTCACATTAATGACGGTTGCAGAGTCTCAGGGTCATGTGAACCCTTGTGCGATCTTCTGACAAGCAAAGTCAATGGAAAAACCAGAATCACTTAACAACCATGTTACTAATTGAACAACTGCAGTGATTACCTTAACAAATGTGGCAGGAAAAGTTGTAAAATGGGGCAAAAATAATTTTCTTACTTAGCCACATAAATTTTAGGCTCAACTGTGGTGCTAAGTTGAGGACTACCTGCATTAGCCTTTTAACCTGAAAGGACTGAAGATATTTCCAGCTCATAGCATTAGGGCTCTGCATTGCTTCAAATGTGAAATGGAAAAGATGCTTTGGAACACATGGAGATATTCCTGTAACAGTTGTCTGTCACTTCTTTAAAGTAGCTGTGTCTGTTTTCAGGATTGCACAACTACAGTACAATCCCAGGCAAAAGAGCCTTTGGTTTAAGACAGGGATGTCAAACTCTCATCGTCACAATGTCATCACATGACGTGTCATGACTTCCCCCCCTTTGCTAAACCAGGTGTGGGCGTGGCTAGCACATGACACATCCAGGCTGCAGGCTGTGAGTTTGACACCCCTGGTTTAAGGCATGTCCCAAAGCACTTGTCATTTCAGATCCAAAATTCATCTCTCTTATTGGTCAGCTAGAAGGAGCATACTGGTGTTCTTAGTCTTTTAAGGCCAAGATAGATTTCGTCAAGATCTACTCTAAGTAGCAAAACCTGTTCTTTGTTGTTCGATTTTTCCCATCGCTGCTCATGAAGTATAATTTTTCTCCTCTGATATATCTTTGGTTTGATGAGCTGTCGATGGCAAAAGAATTTAATCTCTCATCCTGTCACTTTTTTTCAAGTGCAGTGAGATGGCAGTACTTTATTACAGAACCACTCAACTGTCCTTTTCTATTGATCGCCCTTTGGCAAAGATGACCTTAGATCAATATGAGAAGGATTATTTAGTGCCTTTTGGTCTACATCAGATGCCAAACTGAACTGATGGCAGCCATTTATATTTATTTTATTTTTATTTTATTGGACTTATATGCCGCCCCATCTCCGAAGACTCAGGGCTCACAATTAAAACATACAAATACAATAAATAATTAAAAAGAATTAAACAACTATAAAGTCCAATAAGACCAAATTAAAATACTTTAAAACTATCCCATACCCCCCGTGAGGTAGTCACAGCCCGACTTGGTCGAATAGCCAGGTCTTCAAATCGCGGCGGAAGGTGCGGAGGTCAGGGGCCAGACGGAGGTCCAGAGGCAGTTGGTTCCATAAGTCAGGGACCGCCACAGAATAGGCTCGCCGCCGGGGGACCGCCAGCCAACATTGACTTGCTGACGGGACCCCAAGGAGCCCCTGCCTGTGTGCCCGTATATGCTTAACTACCAAAATCTGCTGTGGTAAAAAATGGTGTGGCTGGATTTTGGTGTGTATCTTTATAGTAGGTTACTAGATAAAAAAGTTTACTACTGCAAGGAGCAGATATTTTACTAGAATTAGTAGTTGGGATGAAATCCCAAGAGGGGAAAAAAAGCACCTAGAAACATACAGTAAAATCAGTGTAGATTCTGACTGAAGTATGCATAGTAATAGGCTGTATGTAGAACATAAAATGTATTGGTCTTCTTCTAAACTATCTTAATTTTTAAATATGCTCTCATGATCTGTGCTGTTCATTATTATAATTTTTAAAAACAAAAAGTATAACAAATTTAAAAAGGTAAGAAAAAGAAAAAAAACAAAGAAAGAAAATATAAATATAAAAAATATATAAACTTATAACTTCCACCCTTCTTTCAATCGAATACTTGTTATCTTGTTTCCCTCACTCTTTTTTTCCTATTACATTGTAATTCCCTTATACTTCTCTTTTAACCCTTTTTAGTCGCCAAATCCATAAAACTTAATTTAGTCTTTTCTTCTTTCAACAAAGTCTATATATGGTTTCCAATCCTTCAAAAAGATCTTTATCACATAATTTTGATAGAAGTATGAGAAGCCTCACCCACAAAATGAAATATTTTGGGGAATATTAAAAAGGCAGGATAGAATATTTTCCCCAAAGAAGAAATGGGGGGAAAAAACGTAAGGGAAGCAGAAAATAGCTCCAGTTTCTCTGCTCCAAACAGAAACTGAGGAGGCCAGTTTATAGAAATGCAGATTTGGTAATCAATTCAGAAAGACTGGATCAGGCAGAAACTCAGATAAGCAACAAGTCAGTGTTGACAAATTAACTCAGACAAACACCTAGGATTTGCATTTCCCTTGTTGCCTATATAGCCAGCCATGCCCCCTATATGACCCCATAGGAATCCAGAAGCTATAAAATCTACCACTCTAAACTTTTTTTTGTCAGCTATCCAGAATCACATGAGGTTGGTGGTTCTGCTTCATCAATAAATGGAAACTTTCTTTCCAATAAACCTCCAGCCTCCATTTTATTTCCAGTGCCTTTCTCCCATATTGGAACTGGACCTGGATATTTCTTCCAACAGAAGTTTCTCTCTTCCTTTTCACACTTCCAAAATTGGTTTGACATTACTTTATACATTTTTGACAGCTTGACTGGTGTCATATACCAATGAGACATCATTGTATAAAAATGTTATCTTAAATTATCATAAAATCCTGTTACAATCTGTTGATTGTAAATAACTATATGTATATCTCCCTTGAAGAAATATCTCAGCAATTATTGAGGTACATCATTTCAACCTCTTTGTAAGTGTAAATTAATAAACGTGCAAATCTTTACAAACAAAACATTTGCTGGACAGATGGACAAACTCACAGATGGCAGTAGCTTGGTCAAATATTTCTGGAATTGTTGGGGGTTTGAAAAATAAAAGCTTGTTAAAAGATAATTATAATGGTATATCCACTGTGTCCATTGTGTTGTACATTTAAAACAGCATTTGCTGCTAGCCTGCCTGTCTCTATGTTTCTCATTATTATAGCGGCAAAATTTCAGCCTGTTTTCTAAGCTCCAATAACATCCGTTATGCATCAGGGAGAAAAATCATCATTTTTTATTTTGCATAGTTTTGCAAAGCAACAAATTTGATAAATTGAAGTCTTTTAGACAAGGGTGGTTATAGCAGATGATTTCAGAGCCCTGGCATCCTATCCTCACATGCAACTATCCTTCACAGTATGAATAGCCATTCAATCTATTTTAGCGGAACAGAAGTAAGGTTGTTGAGAAGAAAAGATAATTAACATGGGGAAGCCAAAAAATTTCACTTGTGCTTTTACAGCCTCTTACCCTATTAGACCAGTTATTTGGAATCCTGAGAGGGCCATTTCTTGCCAGAATGGATTGCAGCTGAGTTGAGTTTCATTATATTTTTAATTAAGAGAACAAAGAAAAAGGTGAAAAGTAATACAGTTGCTACAAACTTTGGAAGAAGTTTTAGAGATTTTTTTCCATGTATCCATCTGGTCTAACTTTCTTCATTTTTCCCCAGTCACTTTCCAGCTGGTCACTGATAGTAGGTAGAGCCTGCAAAAGTCAGGCAGAGTATCCAAGACAGCAGTCAATAAGATGTGTAGGATTGGAGGATGGCAAGGCAGTGGGATGTTGGTCAGCAGATTGGCAAACCTCTTTTGATCACAATTTTACAGACAAGGTCTGAAATGTTACCATGGCAGACATGACACTGCATCCGCTAGCTTTCAGATTTTGAAAACAACACAGTTCAAATGCTGCTGCATGATCCCACCTCCAAGGATAAAGTGGGAATGAAGATAACTGAAATAGGTGCTTTCAAATGTGGGGAAGAAAAACAAAAAGAAATCTATAACAAGATAAACACCAATGTCTGTTAAATAGAGATGCAATTATTTTTCATTATATCTTGGTAGAAAAATAAATTAGCATTTTGACAAATACCTTATATGCTTTCAGTGGCAATTATTGATATTGTTGTTTACTCATAATTCATAATCAAAGATTCTATTTTTTCCCAGTCTCCTATTTTTAGTTTTGTTTTCTATTTTAAAATGTCCCAACAGTGTTATGTAAGGAAAGAAGGACTACCAAATAGTATTTAGATGGAGACTGAACTGAAGGTTCTGTAGCTGACCTTATTTTTTAGCTGTGTTGGATTCACAAGTGCTCTAATTCTTCCTGAATCATTCAGCATATTCATTTTTAAGGAATGGTACCATCTCTGGTGATGTCTCCTTGCATAGTGTATTGAAGGAAAAGTGTTCTTTCTTATCTGTCACCTGCACTGTCTCAGAATCCTTCTGCTAAGTGTCTTTTGTCTGCTCATGAACTGATAAGATGTTGGTAATCCACTGATTGTTGATAATGGGAGCAGGTTTGCCCTGGCCTGTGTAGATAAGGAAGCTCTGTGCAGCAAATGAAGGGTGGTATAATATAAGAAAAAGGTGACACTCAAAGCAGTGAACTGGCATCAGAGTCTTACAAAACCTGTCATGAGGGATTCTGTAGTCAAGTAACCCTCTCTGAGCACCAGGGCATCTAATCTAACTTCTGCAATTTAAAATCAAGATATTCACATAATGTAAATTAGTTCAAGGCAAGCACCAATGCTATTTTCAGAAAAAGGTGCAGGGAATCAGGCTGAGGGAAACCAGTATTACTAACCATTACTATCCATTCAGTGAGAAGGATAGGGTGCCACTTGCTGGAGGAAGAGAAATTGTACCCTACATGGGTGAACTTTCATCATTTTTTATTTTATTTATTTTTATTTATTTGATTAGTCAATTGCTTACAAGATAATAGGTATAAGTATAAACATAGTTATAAATACATGGATACATATAAGAAAATAAAAGAAACAATAGGACAGGGACAGTAAGCACTTTGGTGCGCTTATGCATGCCCCCTACAGACCTCTTAGGAAAGGGGTGAGGTCAATAGTAGACAGTCTAAGGTTAAAGTTTTGGGGGTTTGGGGAAGAAACCACAGAGTCAGGTAGAGTATTCCAGACATTGACCACTCTGTTGCTGAAGTCACATTTCCTGCAATCAAGTTTGGTGCAGTTAACCATGAGTTTGTATCTATTGTGTGCTCTTGTATTGTTATGGTTGAAGCTGAAGTATTCATTGACAGGTAGGACATTGTAATGTATGATTTTATATACTATACTTAGATTATTGCTAGCTACCAAAAATACATGGTGGGTTTTTTTAATGGTATATTAGCGTCAGTGTAGGGGTATCTCCATCGAAATGCTATTTTTGCAGTCTTATTTTCCTCACATAACACTGGATTAATTTTTCAGTATAATTGAAACCCACCCCACCCCCAACATTCAGGCATAGTGCTTCATTGTGGTGGATAGGGGATGTTATTGGAAGGGATGAAGAAAGAATGCCAGGAATGTATGTCAAGGTTATAAATTCCCAATAGGGTCACCCAAGGTGTGAAGATCATCTCAGCTAAAGCAAGAATGCACCTATATTGGCAGTAGTGACATAGGAAGATGTTGGAGGTGGGTTGATCATTTTAGTAACAATGGCAATGCATCAATTCATACTATATGGGAAAAGTAGTAATGTACTCCTGCATTTTTACCAAGAAACTACATGGATAGAAAATATAAAATGATTGATGATATAGTGTTGGATGAAGGACCGTTCAGGTGTGATGGCATGCTATTGAGGGAGAGCTGAGAATCTTTTAGAGTAATAATGGTGTTTATGATGTGATTAGATTAAAGCCTTCAGGACATTTGCTTGCTACTGAACCATGAGCCATGGAGGCACAGTGGTTAGAATACAGTACTGCAGGGTACTTCTGCTGACTGCTGGCTGAATGCAGTTCAGCAGTTCGATTCTCACTGGCTCAAAGTTGACTCAGCCTTCCATCCTTCTGAGGTCAGTAAAATGAGGACCCAGATTGTTGGGGGTAATATGCTGACTCTGTACACCACTCAGAAAGTGCTGTAAATCAGTATGGAGTGGTATATAAGCCTAAGTGCTATTGTTATTGCTGCTATTGCCATAGAAGAAAACAAAATCCAAGGACAGAATTCATTGGGAATATAGAACACAAAAAACTCAAACATGGGAAAACCCAGCACAGTGAAAGATGAAATGAAGGTACTACATTTGATTTCTGATGCATGAGCAAAGTGAGATGGACTTGAGTAGGATACTTTTAGTCAATCACATTGTTTATTACTGAAAAAAAAGAAGAAATAGCATTGCTTTTGTAGTTAGGAAAGGTATGGAAAGAACAGTACCCAGCTACAATATAATTAATGAATACCAAATAGACTTCATGGGTAGCTATTTAATATGACAATCATACATGTTTACACTCTAACCACAGACACAGAAAAAGAGAAGTTGAATGAGTTTTATTATTAATTTGAAATCTACAGAACATTCAAGCTAGATGTAATGCTTGTGATTGGAGAATGCTAAAATTGGAAATATTAAGGAAGTTAAAACTGAAGGGGAAAATAAGCAAACAATGAAACAGGTTTAAACTATTTGCTCATTTCTTTCCTGTTTCATATTGTTTTTGGTACAGAACACACCCTCCCAACAAATAAGACCCTATTTTTAAAAACATACCACAATGACAATACACTAATGAACCAGGGAATAGGTGTCTTATGTCAGAATTTTACCGATATCTTTGAGTACAGTGGACTATAATCCCTTCATTTTACATATGCAGATGTTTTAGATTGTTTTTAAATCATTTTTACATATTCCATATCTTTTAGATAGCTGTTTTCCTATCTATGGGATTTGGAGGAGGAATGAGAACTGGAATTTGACAGAACTGGAAGGCACCAGAATAGAGAGTATGGCTTTAAGCCATGTGCATACAACCAGAAATCTGCAAGGCCCCCTCCCTGAAAGTTGCATTCATTTATTTCTGCTGATCAGCCTATTTTGCAGCTGAGTGGTTAGTGAAATAGATTTCTCTCCCTGCACTGCTAATGTAACAGGATCTCTGAGATGGAAGAAAGGAGTTTTGTCTTTATCTCCCAGCAGGAGCATCCATGGGGGCATCAAAAGGTCAAGATGGTGATCAAGATTTTGCTATCAAAAACTCACCCTTTATCTATGTGCATTGCATGCATGATGCCTTTAAAAAGAAAGGACCAGCAGTGTGAACACAGTTGCTATTTTTTTTACCCACCTCCTCATGATACCTCGGCTTGCCTCCAAGTGAATTTGGGGACAATTGGCTGCTTCTGGAGTGGATTAACAAAATAGAATACATGTGTCAAGACTGTGTGTTTGTGATGCACTATTTGCAGGTGTGTGCATCTGCAATCTATAAAACCAGCATGAACTGCAGTCTTCAGGACTGAAATTTTGCCTACCTTCATATCTCCTAATGATGATTCAGATTACTTGAAATTTTTCTTTGACCATCTTAGGTGCTTTCACAATACTACACATATCCATTTTCCAATGGTGTTTTCTCTGCCTCAGATGTTTTAATGGGGTACCTATATTAAATTTAAAAGTGCTTGAGGGTCACACAAAACTAAGGATCTGCAGAATCTTATCCATGAAATGTTTCTAGCATATCCAAAACTGCTTCTCTGAAAAATGTTCAGGTGTTTTCACTTGAGGATGAATTACCAAATTCTCTTTGAATTTCACAGAAGCCTTGGAAATGCCATATTTTATTCTTTTACTTTTTAAGTATATCCACATGATGTTGCTGTTAGGCATAGTGGTGTTTTCTGAATAATCTTCTGAAGTTTTTTTTCCTTTAAACCCCAGGGCTCTCCAAAGTGCCCCAATATCAGTCTCTGTAGAATACTTTTTCTTATTTTTATTTGAAAAGGTAAAATAGAAATAATAATTAATCCCCAGTTAACTGCTCCATAATGTCACCCAATTCTATAAAAAACATGTTATACTTTGCTTTCCCCTTTATTACTAATACATGCTTACTGTATTTTATTTTACAGAATTCCTAGACTGTCATTCCATGCTAAATCTCCCAGGATGAGTTGTAACACTGTTTGGATAGTTGCTGAAAGATGTGATGTGAAAATAAGAAAAGAATAAGCCCTTATGCTATACAATCTCTGTGTATACCATACTTTCAGATAGAAGATGTAATGAGCAATTGTAATTGGTTTTCAGGAAAAGTAACAACTGAAACAAGTATATAGACCTCATATCCACAGAGGAAGCACATATGTTTCAGTTAGGATTCAGATCAGACTGAAATCACATTGGTCACACAGAGGGATGACTTTTGTTAGTACTTGGATGAGTGTAAAGTAATTCTCACCTTGGAGATAGTGAGAAGGAGCCATTAAGGAGGGATTTGGAGAAAAGTATATGAAATCCAGAGATTGAAGGAAGCTTGAGAAAGAAACTCAAAATTTACCTTTGTTTAGAAACAAAAGCCTTTCTAAAGAAAGAAACTTGGACTGATTTTCAAGTTTCCATTATTATACCTCACAACAGTACAGGAAGCAACATTCCTGGAATCTCTGCAAAGTCTGTTTCTTGAGTTGAGCTTCTACCTCAAAATGTTGATATTAATCTTGAAAACCTGTCCAAGATTCTCTTAAAATAAACAAAGTCAAGTCAGAGTGTTTGAGTTTCCTACTTTTAATCTCTACACTATCGTCAAAGCCCCTTCAGCAATAGCACTTAGACCTATATACCACTCCATTGTGCTTTATAGCACTTTACAGAGTCAGCATATTGCCCTAGCAATCTGGATCCTCATTTTACCAGTCTTGAAAGGATGCAAGGCTGAGTCAACCTTGAGCCAGTCAAGATTGAACTTCTGGCAGTGGTCAGAGCTAGCCTGCAATACTGCATTCTAACCACTGTGCCACCAAGACTCATCACAATGCTTTCTCCTGCTCATTCCACTTTAGAGTTTGAATTCATTTATCAGAGAAGGCTATTAACTAGACTGTTGCTTTCCTCTGCTCTCTCAAGATTATTCTCATAGCTCATTACACACACACACACATATACATACTCCACACCAGTGTGGGATTCAATTTTTTTGTACTACTGGTTCTGTGGGCGTGGCTTGGTGGGCGTGGCAGAGGAAGGATACTGTAAAATCTCCAGTCAGAGGTGGTGTTTGCTAGTTTTCTGAACTATTCAAAATTTTCGCTACCGGTTCTCCAGAACTGGTTAGAACCTGATAAATACTACCTCTGCTCCACACCCTTGCTGACATGTACTGGCCAGGAAAATACAGTGTTGGTATTGTGGCACTTAAATTGACTAGCAATGGAATTCTGAGTGTAATTTAAATGGTTGTTTTTGGCTATAAAGGCCTAAGTGGGTTGGCACCAGCACAACTATTTCCTTGTATAGGAAGTCCTTGATTTAGACTGTAATGGAGTCTGCCCATTATGGTTATAGGTCATGATGGTTGTAAATTAGATTACCCATATGACCAATCTGATTTTATGAACTGTGATGAACACATGCCAATCTATCTAAAATCAAAGATATATAAAACAATGGTACATCCAGCAGCTTTATAGGACACTAAGTGCTGGCCGACCACCAAATTCATTGAGTACTCTTCACACGCCATGGGGATGTGCATGCTTTGGTTGTTAGGTGTTTCTCTTCTTCACTATGTCATCAATGACACAGTCCAGCAACAAATGGGTATTGCACCAATACCGAGACACAAGAACATTTTTCCCAAATGCCATCACTCTGCTAAACAAATATTTCCCTCAACACTGTCCAACTATTTATTAAGTCTGCATTACTATTACTATCAATCCCCTCATCATTCCTATCACCCATCCCCTCCCACTTGTGATGTATGACTGTAACTTTGTTGCTTGTATCCTTACGATCTATATTGACTATTTCCTAGTATGATTTGATTGCTTATTTGTACCCTAAGACTATCATTAAGGGTTGCATCTGATGATTCTTGACGAATGTATCTTTTCTTTTTATGTACTCTGAGATCATATGCACCAAGACAAATTCCTTGTGTGTGTCTAATCACACTTGGCCAATAAATCATTCATTCATTCATTCATTCATTCATTCATTCATTCATTCATTCATTCACTCCTGAGAAAATGCAGGAGAAAACGCCTACATTAGTATGGCTACATCCTACAAACAGCATCCTACAGAGTTGCCTGCATCACTTTCCACTTTAACACAGATGGCAAGTGCTCGTGGGGAAGGCTGAAGCAAAGTTGGCAAGACATAGTCAATGTAGACATAAAAATTGCCCTGGATGCTGCATTTGTTTGTGCAAGAAGCCATTCATTGATCCAAGAAGTGGACCCTGAACCTGCAGAAATAATGCTAGGAAGAAGAAGATGATGATTCGAAATGTTATTCTGGGAGTGTTAATTTAAAAAAATTACACAAATATTAAGTGGCCAGAAAACCCTTCTCTTTGAATCAATCCCTTTATCCAACATTCTAGTAATTCTGGAAGTAGCCATTTGACTTAGGACCATATCGAATAACTGAGGACTCCTGGACTCTCGATTTCTGATTAGCACAAAGTCAAATCTTCTAAACAACAGAGAACTGGTGTACTGTGTATTTTCATACTGGCTTTGACAGTCAAGGGAGAAGCAAACCACAGTCCTTCACAGGCTCTTTACTTCTTATTGTAGAAGTGAGAGCAAATGAGAGCAATTTGCGTAAACCAGTGATTTACATCGCCTTGCACATGGCCTACATTTTATTTAGTGATCAGTAAATGCTCTGGAAATGAATGCGAGCCACAGTTCTGAAATCACTCAGTGTAATTCAGATCAGCAATTGCACCTTCCATTTCACTTGTTAATAAAAGTGACAAAAATGCATTTACACTGCTTTATTTCCTTAGGGGAAAGGGCAAGAATTAACTGTTTTCTTTGGCAGGAAAAAAAATACTTACAGTTACAAAATCTCTATCTATTTGCCTTAATTAAATTTGTCCAAACTATCATTAAATGTTGTGAGTCTCTCTTAGCTGAGGTAATATTGATTGTATTAATAGAAGCAGGATAAAAGTTAGTACTGACAGGTTTGGTCATTTTGACAGGACACAATTCTCACTTGTAAAATTATCTTGATGTACTGTGCCCATGGGCATCAGCAACTGATCTGAATCGGATTGGCCAACAGCCTTATTTCTGTATCATGGCACCATTTTTATTATTTCTTATTTACAATAACATTTCCCCAACCTGATAATGTCTAGATGAACTAGGCTCTCTGTCTTGCTCCCCCACCCCCAGCCTTTATTTAATTGGTAGATTTATAAGGCCATTCCAGACAAACAATGTGTGTACGGCATAAAACAAAATATTTATTTATTTATTTTATTTATTTATTAATTCGACTTATATGCCGCCCCCTCTCCAAAAGGACTCAGGGCGGCTTACAACTAAAATACAACAATAAATAAATTAATTAAAAAAATATTAAACAAATTAAGCCGAATTAAAATTTAAAAACCCCTAGTTAAAATAACCCCAACCCAAGAGAATCAGCACACCCCAGATTGTAAAAAGAGCCAAGTTTTCAAATCGTGGCGGAAGATGCAAAGATTGGGGGCCAAACGGAGCTCCAGAGGAAGAAGATTCCACAAAGTGGGAGCCGCCACAGAATAGGCCCTCTCCCGGGTTGCTGCCAAGCGACATTGTGTTGCAGACGGCAGCCCGAGGAGACCCCGCCTGTGAGCCCATACAGGGCAGTTAGTATTTGATGTTGGGAGGAGCCGTTCTCGTAGATAGCCTGGATCCATGCCCTGTTGGACTTTGAATGTTAATACCAAAACCTTGAATCTCACCCGGAGGGCAACCGGAAGCCAATGCAGACCGCGCAGGAGGGGTGTAATATGGGAGTATCGGGAAGCTCCCATCACAACCCGCGTGGCCGCATTTTGCACCAGTTGAAGCCTCCAAGTGGTATGCAAGGGCAGTCCAAGGTAGAGAGCGTTGCAGTAGTCGAGGCAGGAGATAACGAGGGCCTGAGTGACTGTGTGCAGGGCGTCTCAGTCCAGGAATGGGCGTAACTGGCGAACCAGCCGGATCTGGGCAAAGGCCCCCCTGGCCACGGCCCCCACCTGCTCCTCCAATTTGAGCCGTGAGTCCAGGAGGACCCCCAGATTCCGTGCCCTGTCCACGGGGGGCAACACCTCCTCCCCCATGACCAAAGATGGAACCTCCAAACTGGACCGAGATGTCGGCATGCACAGCCACTCTGCCTTGGCTGGATTGAGTCGAAGCATGTTCCTGTCCATCCAGATCCGTACCGCTTCCAGGCAACAGGACATCACAGAGAGAGCATCACTGATGTGGCCTGGGGTGAAAATGTATAGCTGAGTATCATCAGCATACTGGTGATAACTCACCCCAAAGCCATGGATGATCTCACCCAGTGGCTTCATATAAATGTTGAACAGGAGGGGTGAGAGGACCGAGCCCTGGGGCACCCCACAAGTGAGGTACCTTGGAGTCGACCTCTGCCCCCCTGCCAACACCATTTGCGAACAGCCCGAGAGGTAGGAGGAGAACCACCATAAAACCGTGACTCCCACTCCCAGCCCCCCGAGACGTCACAATAGGATACCATGGTCGATGGTATCGAAAGCTGCTGAGAGATCTAACAGGACCAGGACAGAGGACGAGCCCCTGTCCCGAGCCCTAGAGAGATCATCAATCAGCGTGACCAATGCTGTCTCCGTGCTGTACCCGGGCTGGAAGCCCGATTGGTACGGATCCAGGTAGTCCGCTTCCTCCAGGAAAAGTGGGAATTGCTGAGCCACCACACTCTCAACAACCTTCGCTAAACAGCGAAGGTTGGAGACCGGACAGTTGTTCAACGGGCTGGGTCAAGGCTTCTTCAGGAGGGGCCTCACCACCGCCTCTTTCAAAGCGGCAGGGAATAGCCCCTCCTTTAAAGAAGCATTGACCACTGCCCGGAGCCAGCCGCACGTAACCTCCCTGGAGGCATAAACCAACCAGGAAGGGCACGGGTCCAATAAACATGTGGTGGAACTCAGCCACCGCATAATCCTGTCCATTTCATCCTCAGAAATAGGATCAAACTCAGTCCAGATCACATTAGCCAAACCACTCGCATCCCCATCCCCAGGCCACTGCCAGTCCGAGCACAACCCTTCCCGGATCTGAGCGATTTTATCCTGCAGATACTGACTAAATTCCTCAGCTCTGCCCCGCAACGGGTCCACCACCCCCCCAATTGGAGGAGGGAGCGAGTAACCCCAAACAGGGCGGCTGGGCAGTTATCTGCAGATGCTATGAGGGTGGAGAAATAAGATCTCCTCGCCGCCCCCACCGCTACTAGATAAGTCCTAATATGGGCTCTTAGCTGGGCTCGGTCAGATCCAGAGCGAGTCGCCCTCCACCTGCTCTCTAGTCCCCTTCTATGATCTCCCGGAGCTCCTCGGTATACCAGGGAGCTGACCGGGATCCACGCCGAGTAAGGGGACGCATGGGGACAACCCTGTCGAGAGCCCCCACCGCCAACTGTTGCCAGGTAGCCGCAAGGACCTCGGCAGGGCTGCGGGTAAGGGATGTAGGAAAACCCCCCAGCTCTGCCTGGAACCTATCGGGGTCCATCAGGCATCTGGGGTGGAACCATCTAGGTGGCTTCTCATCCCAGCGGTGTGGGGTAGCTTGATGGAAGACCAGCCGCAGGAGATAGTGGTCTGACCATGAAACGGGGTGGATAGTTATATCACCACCCCCTAGACCACTCCGCCACTGCTCAGAGACAAAAACCAGGTCAAGCATGTTACCCCACTCATGAGTCGGGCCATCTATTATCTGGGTCAAGCCAATGGCCTCCATGGAAGCCATGAACTCCTGGGCCAAACCCGACGCCAATCCCAGGGAAGGCAGATTAAACTCCACCGCCACCCCCAAGATGGCATCAAGCAGCCCAGACAGAGCAGCTGAAGCATAGCTGGGGGACAGGTATGTAAGTAGCATGCCCAACCGACCTGCAGGCCCGCATCTCAGGAGGAGGGACTCACACCCGCCTATCTCCGGGGCAGGGACCTCCCTTGGAAGCAGGGTCTCCTGAATAACAATAGCCACCCCACCCCCCCTTCCCTGGGGTCATGACTGGTGCAACACCCGAAAACCTGGGGGGCAGATGTCAACCAGAGGGACTCCACCCTCCGGCCCCAACCAGGTCTTGGTGATGCAAGCCAGGTCTGCGGCCTCCTCCTCGATCACATCATGGAGGAGTGGTGCCTTATTAACCACGGACCTGGCATTAAAATACACCAGTCCAAGACCAGGGGTCCTGGATCCCAAAACTCCCAGGAATTGAGAAGAGGCAGAAGGGTCGGAGCGCACCACAGCTTGGACATAGCGGGGGCGTGCTCCCCTAACATGATATGGCCACCTGCCCCGTCGGCTCCTACCCATACCAACCACCCTAGGGATCATGGCTCCCACTATTCCGCCCGGAGCCCCACAGCCCCCATGCACCCCCCAACCACGGCCCTGTTTCAGGCTGCACTGAACTCCGGCAATAAAACCCCCATCCCTCCCACCCTTCCCTAACCCCTTAAGAGACTGAATTAAAAATTTTAACAAAGCAGCTCTGGGTCGCTTTCCCTTATCCCTTCCCGAACCCTGTCCCCTACCCTTTTCTGCGTCATGCCATCTCTCCGCATTCCACAATCCGTCCTCGAGATAAGCTGATGGTAAACCGGTGGGCCAAGTCCGAGAGGGAAGAATCCCTCAAAGCCCACAATTCAGCTGCCGAAAAAATCCATATGTTTTTAAATATCCCACCAACAAAGGGAGAAGCGGTCCAAGCTGTAAATAACATGTCCACATGATGATCTTATAGTCTAAACATTGGCATAGTTCAGAACCACTGAGTTGCCTCCAACCCTGGATGCCCTCTCACAGCGACCCAGGGGGCTGTTGATGAAACATATAAGGCTGGCCACTGCTCTCTCACAGCTCGTGGCCCCCAGTGTTTAGAAAAGATGTTACTACGCAGTTGGATTTGCGCAGGGGAGGAGACGCGACTGTTCTCTCACAACAGTGGGTGGGTGAACCAACAAAGTTCCATCACCCACACCAATGAAGACCAATGAGGGCAGGAGAAGTAACCCCCACAACACAGAGGAGACAGAGTTTATGATGGCAGATGGATAAAGCCATCCGATAGTTCACATCCCAGATGGAAACAGGGAGAATCTTCTTGCCCCTCGGTATCACATCAGGTTGGCGCCAACAAACCCTCATGGCGCCAATGGCCCATATATATCCAACACAGGCATTCAAGGAGTCAGAGTTAGAAAAGGCAAAGGGGACGGGGAAGATCAACCGGGGGCAGCATCCAAAAGCACAGCCGCCCTCGTCTTCATCCGTGCCTACCTCCTGACCAGGGGCAGCCTCCAGGCTCACCTCCAACATCCACGCCCGGCTCCGGCCACCACACTGGCCCTGGGTCTGCACCGCCACCATTATCACCATTGCCACCATTGCCTTCAGAGCAAAGCCCCAGTCAACAATGCAATATCCTGTCCATCCCCAATTGGGGGGGGGGAGGATACAGCCAATGTAGCCGGGGCCGCGGCCTTCAGCCAATCCCTCAGCCAAGATGTAATTCGACCCGGCCCACAAGATATTCTGGCCGCCAAGATGTCCGGCGCCAAGGTCTCCGGCACTGCCCCGAATGACTTCTGGGGCAAAATGAGACACCAGCTCATTATTGATGTTGTCGCAGCACCTGACATTGAAATGCCCGCTCGCTGCACCCCAAGGGCCTCTGGAAATGGGCTGGCTGCTGGCGGAGCTGCCGCTTCTGCTGGCGGAGCTGCCGCTTCTGGAGTGGCTGCTCGCGGGGCCACCGCTTCTGCCGCTTCCGCTGCTTCTGCTGGCAGAGCCGCCACTTCTGGGGCAAAACCGCCGCTTCTAGGGCGTTTCGCCTCGTCATTTGGCCGCAGGCCCACGCCGGAGGTCGTCGCACTGATGCACGCGACTCTCCCGACGGGGCTAAATCGTTCTGACGGCACCTGACTCCACAGCTGTTCCGCTGGGAGCTCCATGGGTTTTTGGGGTGATACAAGCCTCCAAACGCCCCCAGGGACAAAAAGCCAGCTACCCCCCACAGGAGAGATCGTTTCTAGCTGCTAGTCGCCATCTTGGACATGCGCATAAACTAATCCTCCAATATACAGCATTAAACATAGACAATATATAATATAAATATAAACATAAAACAATGTAACACAATAGGCAAAAGGGATTTGGATTTCACTGATCCCTAATTCCTGAGGAGGAACCAGATCTTTACAGTGTTCTTAAAGGCAAGCAGAGGCCTGTGACATATGGAAGGAGGGGAGGGGGAGATTGCTCCAGTGAACAAGGGCAGCCACAAAAGTTCATCCTTCCTAGGTTCAATAAGATGACAGTATTTAAACATGCTCCCCCTATGGAAGTGATTGTAGCATGCAGATGTTATCGTCAAATAAACAACTCCTATGCCATGTGGTGGCTCAGTGGTTAAGACGCTGAGCTTGTCAATCAGAAAGGGCATCAGTTCAGTGGTTCGAATCCCTAGCATTGCGTAACGGAATGAGCTCCCATTACTTGTTGCAGTTTCTGCCAATCTAGCAGTTCAAAAGCATGTAAAAATGCAAGTAGAAAAATAGGGACCACTTTGTTGGGAAGGTAACAGCGTTCCATGCACCTCCGGCGTTTAGTCATGCCAGCCACGTGACCACGGAGACATCTTCGGACAGCGTTGGCTCTTCAGCTTTGTAACAGAGATCAGCACTGCCCCCTAGAGACAGAAACAACTAGCACATATATGTGAAGGGAACCTTTACCTTTACCTTATGTGATGTAGCTCTTTAAAAATTGTAGTGGCACATTGAATTGCATTCAGAAGTCTATTGGGAGCCACATTGTGTAATAGCAGTGTAATATGGGTATATCAAGAAGAACCCAGAATTATTTACACCACTGCATTCTGGTTCAACTGAAGTTTCCAGATGATTTTCAAGGGCAGCCTCATGTAGAATACATTGCAAAGGCTGAGGTGGGATCAAGACATAAGTGACCATGTGAAGGGCTTCATAATCCAGAAATAGACACCTGGAACACAAGGCATACTTGTGCAAAGGCCATTCTGTCCTTCCAGCAGGAGATGTGAGTCCAGAAGAACTCCCAGAATGAGTATTAATACTCTTGCAAAAACTTTACCCAGAGCTGAGCTGCTTCTGTAATAATTGGAAATTCCCTTAAAGAAGGACTTTATTCATTAGAGTTCCCAATTTTCTCAATGAAATGATCATGATAGAAAGCATTCTATCAATTATTGTGTTTGTCCTCAAGCAGTTTTGGAGCATATTTCATTAGCTGGAGAATTAGCTGGCTGAGAATCACCTCCAATGTTAGTTGAACTGCTCTTCTAAATAGAGATAATAGCGACATACAGTATTAAACAAATGGAAACTTTTTTAGTCTCTCTCCCCTCTCCAAGAAATCAGTTGATGATATCTCTGGATGATTACTATCATGCTTTCATACCTTTGGCATGACAGCTGTCTTGCTTGCAGCTCTTTCTCCAATCTCCCAAGGTCATTCTCACATACCATTATAATCACTGTGGGATGTGTAGTAGTAGTACTAGTAGCCTTGAAAACATGCTATTTCATCCCTGTCTGGGATGATTTTTTCCCCTTTTATTTGGTTCTATTTTTATTTTATTCAAAACAAACATTAAAATAGAAGATTCCAATTTTTTAAACAGAAACACACAAAACAAATGACATTAAAATATGTCTCCTAGGTGATACATTACTACAATATTACAATACAAGGAGCTGTGGTGGCGCAGTGGTTAGAATGCAGTACTGCAGTCTAACTCACTGCTCACTCCAGGAGATCTTGACTGGCTCAAGATTGACTCAGCCTTCCATCCTTTCGAGGTCAGTAAAATGAGGACCCAGATTGTTGCGGGCAATATGCTGACTCTGTAAACCACTTAGAGAGTGCTGTAAAGCATTGTGAAGCGGTATATAAATCTAAGTTCTATTGCTATATTACTTTTCCACCCCTTGCAAACCCCTCCCCAATTTTAAATCACTAAATTTAGTGATTGCAAATTCATCAACCTGTCACCTATATACTATATTAATGACAACATAGTTAACAAGAACAATAATAATAAAAAGGCAAGATTAAAGTTTCAAATATTCTGAATCAGTGCAAGACCTAGAGTCACCCCAGGCATTATCTTTAGTGTTCAGTTTTCAAGAAAATGTCTACTCTCAGTTTTCAGGTAGAAATCCTTTGGATTCAAAATACAATATTGGTTTCCAGCTCAAAAACAAAAGCAGGCTTATATTCCAGTCACGAGACCATTAATAGGTTTTGTGGGGTTGTTTTCCCCACAGCATGAAGCATCGATGTAAATGCATATTTACTAGAACAGGTTTCTTACTTTTGCCAAAAATTCCTTGGAGATTTTGATCAAATTATTCTTGCTCACTCTGGACTTCAATTTTCATATAACTTCTCTGGAAAGGATGGATTTTTCTTTTCATCTTTATTATGTCGGTGTTGTTATTTTGTGGCTTGTTCTTTTTTATAAAGCACAAATAAAGAATAGAAAAAATCTCTTAGAATATTTTTGAGATAATTTTGATTTTAATTTGTTTAATTATATATTAGTTAAAGATATCATAACACTGTTATAAATGTGGAATGAGTGTTCAGTCTGAGTATGCTTGCATTTGAGTCCAAAAAGAACTTTGGAGAATTATGTGGGTATCATTTGAGTATCACACCTGGCTACAAATCCTTAAGGAGTTGTGGCTTTTCCCAGGATGCTTCAGCAGCTGTAAACCAAGTGCAATTCTGTTTACAATCTCTATAAACCCTATTTAGAAACTCCTGCCCTTTTAATGCCTACCAGTTGTACGTTCCTTTCTGAGGGATGTTATACATTCCACAAGATTTGGAAAGGTTATTCTTGAATAAACCCCTCACTCCCCCAAATCACACCATTGCCTACACATTTCATTCAATTTTCATTAAAACTTTCCAAAATTCTGAACCCATAAATTAGTTTTCAGGAACTTCTTCCTAGAATTAGATTTTTATACATGGACTAGATGAACATATCACGCAGATATTCTAGTGCAGCTGGAAGTTTTTAAGCTGAGATTGAAGATCCATTTGTCCTGAATGGTATAAAGTCTTCTGCTTGAGCAGGGAGTTGGGCTAGAAGATCTCTAAGATTCCCTTCCAACTCAGTTATTCTGTATTTGATAATACTTGAAATAGCACATTGACTGGGGAATTCTAGGCATTGAAATCCATACATCTTAAAGCTGTCAGGTTTGAAAAATACTGGTCTAGTGAATTTCTGCACTGAGCAGGGGGTTGGGTTAGATGACCAATGAGGTCCCTTACAACTCATATTTGACAAGATGTTGACTGATATTGGAATTAAAGGTGCTTCCAATATATACGTAAACCTTCAGATCGAATGCAACTCGATCATCTGTTTTTTAAAAAAACCAACTCAACCTGGATTCAGTTTATCTAAAAATTACAGACAAGCATAAGGACTGCATGGAAGATATTTATTTAAGTGCTACTCCCCTGTTGTGAATAATCTGTTTAGTTTTAATCTCTTCAGTTGTTTGGAGACAGGTATGTCAGATGAGAATTTATTGAGGTATAAAGTACAGGTAAAACTCAAAAAATTAGAATATCATGCAAAAGTTCATTTATTTCAGTAATGCAACTTAAAAGGTGAAACTAATATATGAGATAGGCTCATTACATGCAAAGCAACATAGTTAAAGGCTCAGGAACCCTTTGCAGGTGTTATGGCTTAATTAGCTGGTTAGAGTGGGACACTTTGAGCCTAGACTATTGTACCTTTTCACAATATTCTAATTTTCTGAGATTGTGGATTTGGGGTTTTCATGAGCTGTAAGCCATAATCATCACAATTATGACAAATCATGGCTTGAGCTATCTTGCTTTGCATGTAATGAGTCTATCTCATATATTAGTTTCACCTTTTAAGTTGCATTACTGAAATAAATGAACTTTTGTACGATATTCTAATTTTTCAAGTTTCACCTCTAGGTTGTCATGTTTTTTACAGAATAGTATTATGCTATCAGAGCTCTTGAGCTCTCATCTTGTTTCTTCTTGCCCTTTGCAAAAGTCTCTGAAAATCAGGAGACCCATCTCATAACCTGAGTTCCATCGATTGATGGAAATGTAGAGGCAATATGCCATCAGAATAGAAAATTATCTCAACAGTGTTACTTCTTTAAAAAGTATTATGGAAAAGGTAGCAGGGGGAGGAAGGTGTGAAGGAGATAAATTAAGAACATAGTGATGTTATCCTCCCATTAATTAAACAAAAAAAAAAATCTACAACAGGCCTGGAACTCCTATCACTGAAAGAACTATATAGCAATCTGCACCTTTTGAATACTTAGTGCTTTGAGAATTGAGGTTTATGAAGCAATGCGAACACTTTCTACATCTCCTCTCAGGTTTTTTTTTCCCCAATGCAAAATTTTCTCTAAACCAAATTCTGTTATAGAAGGAAAGTTCTGCATCTGTTGCCTGTCAGGATTGTGGCAGTTACTCCAATTAAATCATGAGCCTCAAGCCATACTCCCAAAACTTGAAAGGATTTATTAGAAGTTAACATGCCGGCATTAGCCTGGGCGTAGCTGATTCTGAGATATGTAATTCACTGTCACCCTTGATCCTGTTTCCCCGCCCCCCACTCCTCTGGGTGTATCATCCAACAAAACATGTCCATAGCCAAGAGTCATCAATCATGCTCTCCAATTAGATTTTTTTTAGACGGCAGAAGCTTCAGTCATCTAATCAGTCTCTGATTAAAATATGAATGGAATGTACTTTCGATTCCACACTGCTGCCTGCTCTTTGAAATTCCCCCCTTCTTTCTGTTGACAACTATAAAACGTGTATACAAAATGGTTTATGAGTTGACATTGCCATTCAGAATTTTTTAAAGTATCATTGTACAGCAACACATTGCTGCAAAACTCTGCTGTATGTCTCAAGATGCTAAGTTAGAGGTCAGTTCTAGCTCAATCTTTACCAAGAAACAGAAATGGGACCAGCACAGAGAAGAAAGTTAATCACTAATTATATTCCATGCTAGTAATGATAGCTTTTTAGATAATTCTGCAGCTCTTCATGAGACTCAGCCAGCCCACTCTTTTCAAAATGTATCTGACAGCATTCAACAAACCATCTTCTGCTTCTTTCAGTTTCTGCCTGAATCCTGTTTTATATTCTGGGTATATCCAAATACAAATATAATCTCAACAAAAAGATACATTTATTTATTTGTAAATATATAACTTTATTGAGATAGCTAGATTTATTTCTGTATTGATCTGTATTTTTTCCTGAAAGTCATAGTTTCTTTTGCATTTGCTAAGCAGCCAGTAAAGGAGACATTGTGGTGCTTTTCAATAAAATGGATTTCTTTTATGAAACCCTCCTCTTAACAGTCATAAACCTATAGTTTAAAGAGAGAGATAAAATCTTGTAATGAATCCCGAGAAATGTTTGCTTTGTTTGAGACCAGTAGGACAGATGGTTTCTTTTTCAGTTCGTTTCAATGGGTTAATCAGAGTATCATGTATTACTGTTACATGCATTGTATTAACTATGGATATTGCCAAATGCAACGTAAAAAAAAAGATCAATTCAAGTGCCTTAAAAAGCAAACAGGTTAATTACAAAACGCATTAAGGTCCTATTTTCTCTGTAACAAAATTTTCCAATATTTACTATGGAGGTTCATATCAGGGTAAATCCAGGCTATGTCAGAAGTACATGAATCCACATATTATACCATTTCATATAATCTTTCATCAATATTTTTTAAAAAAATGTCCCAAAGGTGCTTTTTCAGGAGGCAACTGGACTTTCTTGTTTTTTCCTTGGAGACGTTTTGGTTCTCATCCAAGAAGCTTCTTCAGCTCTGACTGGATGGTGGGGAATGGAAGGATTTACATTTCTTGCAAACCCTTCCATTCTCCACCATCCAGTCAGAGCTGAAGAAGCTTCTTCGATGAGAACTGAAACGTCTTCAAAGAAAAAACAAGGAAGTCCAGTTGCCTCCTGAAAAAGCACCTTTGGCACCTTTGATCTGGATGACTGAGAATCTCCACAGACATTTAGTTTTAAAAAATCTATCACTATTGTACAAATTTAGAATATATCTCTCAGCAATATATGTTTTTTTTACCAACTTAGCAGTGAGCACTTTTTAAATTATTCTTTTTTTTTTGTAAAAGTTTTATTTGGGTTTTCACAAAACATAATACAAATAAAATATCTTTTTTGAGAGCAGCATGATTCCAAGTTATTACATCTCCATACAGACATAATCTCAACTACATATTCATCTTTATATTCTAATTCATATCTTGTCACTATTTTATCATTTTCTCAATAATTTTCCCCTTCCCTTACTTTCCTCAACCTTATTTATGGTTATCTTATTCCTTTCTAATTCAATTACATATCTTTTCCTAAATTTCTATATCTTTCTAGTCATGATATTTGTGCTTTTGTCTGTCCTACTTACAGTTTCATACATTCATTTTCCATCATCGTCCCTAAAGGGAAAAGAAAAGAAAAAAAATTCCCTCCCCTTCCAGGTATTAAAAAGCAAGGTTTCCGCTGTAATTACCAAGTAGAGTATGTCACCTTTATATCTTATAATTGTTATCCATTCAAATCTCATTTAACGTTTAATTTATACATTATACAATTATAACATTCAGTTTCTAATATCTATTTTATATCATATAACTCTTATCAACCGAATTCCGCTTGGTACTTTCCCTTAAAAGTACACACTAAATTCTAAAAAAGAAAAAAGAAAAATTATATAACAATAATGAATAAAATGGTTATTCTATTTAAATTCATCCTGACAACTGACATTGATTTCATTATAAATCTTTTACATTTCTTTTCAATTATATTTTATAAATCATTAAAAAGAATTAAAGTATCTTTTACTTTTGTTCCCTTTCTCTCTTTATTTCATTTAATTATTAACAAACATTCCATTATATAACAATACCAGTTTTGTCTTTCACTTTAATCACCTATGTTCCATATTTTCTAGTTCATTACTATTTTCAATATTTATTTATTATTTATTTATTTATTATTTGGTCTTATATGCCGCCCTATCTCCCGAAGGACTCAGGGTGGCTCACATAAAAAACAACGAATACAAAAGTTAAAAGGAATTAAAAAATATTAAATCAATTGGACCAAATAAATATTTAAAACCCTACCACAAAACATTTAAAACAACCCCCCCTCAGTCCAGGCCGGCTTGTTCAAATAGCCAAGTCTTTAGGTCACGGCAAAAGGAGCGGAGGTCAGGGGCCAATTGTAGCTCTAGGGGAAGCTGGTTCCACAAAGTGGGCGCCCCCACAGAGAAGGGCCTCTTCCTAGGGACTGCCAGCCAACACTGTCTGGCCGATGGTACCCCAAGGAGGCCCCGTCTGTGGGCGCGCACCGGGCGATTGGTATTCGATGCTGGCAGGAGACGTTCCCGCAAGTACCCTGGCCCTAAGCCATGGATGGCTTTATAGGTAAGCACCAGCACCTTGAATCTCACACGGAGGGCAGCCGGCAACCAATGCAACTCACACTGACAACACTATCTCTTGTACCCTGGCAGAATCCTCTCTTTTAGTTTATATTTTTAACCATTATCTCTATGTATTTTAAATAGGCTAATACCTTTAATCCTTGTACATTTCCCCTGTTTCTTTATTTCCTGTTTCTGTCCCTTATAACTATTTTCCTTTTTACCTTTCCTCTCTTTTTCTCGCCACCCTTTTTGTCCCCCCCTCTCTCTGATTCTCCCTTCTGTAATCCTCTCTTCTGCTTCTTCCTAGTATTATATTTACTTTTCAAACTATTCTTCTTCTTTTTAGTTGTTCCCTCGGATCTTAAATTTTTTACTCCCTTTCCTCGTTTTTCCCATTTTACCCCACATAAAATTCTTTGATTGTTAAAGATGGCTTCTTCTTTGTTCCGCCCTTCTTGTTCTTCAAGCATTTCTTGTTGTTTTTCATAGTTCAAAATCTCCATTTCTAAAAATTGAAGTGCAAAGCCAAAGGATCCTCCTGCCTCTTGCCACTCTTTTTTTCATTCTTTTAAGTTCCATTTTTAGCTCCTTAAGGAGTACTGCCATTTTAAGCACTTTTAAACAACCACCCAATTAATTTTAGTTCAAACCACTAGAAGTCCAACATCCAAAATTCCAAAAATCAGCAGATAATCCAAAACTGTTTCTTCTTGCTTCTTTTTTCCACTTTCCCTTTCTGGGTCCTCTGTTATCTTGTAACAAAGTTCCAGTTACAATGCATCATTTGGAGATCTTGTTAAAATTCCACAGTTAATTCTTTTTATTTCCAGGTGATACTCTGCTGTTTCCAAGTCTCACCCTTTCTTTTCCCCCCTACTTTCCTCCTTTTAAAGGCTTTAGAATATTCAAAAAGTCTTTATTTTCCCTTTGACCCTTTAATTTCAGCTTAAAATTGCCTGTTCATGTCAAAGTAGATTAACACAAATTTTTTGCTTGTCTCTTCTTTTTTACATTCAGAGCCAATGCAGCTGTCCATATGAGAAAGAATTTTTTTCCCCTTTCCCTCTCTCCTCCTCCACTTTAAAGATCTTCTTTTAGGAATAACGCTCTTGGTAATTTAAATTCCAGGGTACCTTGCATAGATGTTATCTCTGCTTAGCCTGGTCTGTCAAGCTCTCTCCTTTGTCTTCCTCCTGCTCATTCTTGTCCAGTTGGGTTCCTCTTTGAGGTGGCCATTTCTGACCACTGCTGCAACCGCCTTTGGGAAAGAGAATAATGGCCAGCCAAGGAGGAGAGATGCAGATCCCCTCAATTCAGCTGGCAGTCTCCACTCTCTTCACCACCTCTACGGGGTGGCTTCAGCCCCATATCCAAAGGATCAGGGCGCTCCAGCGGCGAGCACAGATCAAAACCATGCACGATCACGGATTTCGGTCTGTTGCCAAGGAAGCCCAAACCGGAAATTATTCTTGTTGTACCCATTTGCTCCCATCAAAGCTTTAATCTAGATGCAACCTAATCTTAACATATGTTTTATGCAATTTTCCTAAATACAGGCTTGTGGTTTTTATAAATGTTTGTAGCTGAGAAAGAGGAGGGTTTGAATGTTCCATTCATTGCTCACCTTCTTGCTATGACAGAACCACTGCAGAAGATCACATCATTGTGGATTTGAAGAATTCCTTGATGAATTTCTTTTCCATCTGTATTATTAATTCACTGTACAACCAGAATCCCATTGCAGCTCTTTCTCCTCCCCTTTGCTTGAAATAATTCCAAGCTGAGAGTATGAAAGCAAGTGAGAAATGCTTTTGAGGAGAGGAGAAGCATGAAAATACAATCTACCGCTAAGCAATTATATAACACAAAGGGCGGGCACACTCTTGCAATAGAACACAGGATTTATATTTCCTGAATCAACTACTGTATGCTCTTGTCTGTGATTAATTTCTCCACAGTTGAGAAGGACAAAATTGTCAGACCCAGTTTCTGTTTATTTCGTGAGGCTGGATTTTGTTTTTGAAGAGGCAAGGTGAATTATTTAGCTTCCATTGAAATCTTGAAAAAATATCAATACTTCTGATAAATCACTTCTTTCATATTAGGGGAATTTTAAAGATAAAATTGATGACTTAACCCTCTGCAAAGCTAAGGATGCTGCTTTGGATATTATATTCCACCCTCCACTCCAAATAGGGAAACAAACCTTAAATCCTGAAATACATAGCTGCAGCCCCATTCCAGTGACTTCCCCATAGCCCTGGACAAAAAAGAAAATGTACAGTTTTCCTAATGACTAAAGTTGCTCATCCTGCTCTGCAAATCAATTTTGATTCAGAAGACATTTTGCTTATAGTACTGATTGTCCTAAGTATAAATAAATCACAGCAAGTACATTATTTCATAAGCAATCATTCAATTTTCTATTATAAATTGTTGGCATCAATGCTTCACTTTACCAACCTTTTCTTTATCTCATTTTATTGATATTCACTAAAAGGTTGATAATATTTTTGTGCCTTAACAGTTTGTAAAACTTCCTAATAAAAATATCCAATTTATTATATCATCTAACTGACCTTCACCCTGTGACCAAGATCATTCACTACAGGTAAGTGCACTATAATGTGGAAAGGTTCAAAAACCTTTAGCATTCTGGACTGTGCGTAGAGGGAATACAGATAGTCCTTGACTTAGAACCACTACTGAGTCCAAAAATTCCATTGGTAAATGAGACAGTTATTAAGTGATTTTTGCCCCATTTTATGACCTTTCTTGCTACAGTTGTTAAGTGAATCACTGCAGTTGTTAAGTTAGTAACATGGTTGTTAAGTGGATCCCACTTCCCCATTGACTTTGCCTGTCAGAAGTTTAGTTTTTAAAAAATCTATCACAGTTGTACAAATTTAGAATATATCTCTCAGCAATACATGTCTTTTTTATCAACTTAGCAGTGAACACTTTTTAAATTATTCTTGTTGTACCCATTTGCTCCCATCAAATCTTTAAATTAGATGCAAGCTAATCTTAACATATGTCAGAAGGTCAGTGACCCCCAGGACACTGCAACTGTTAGAAATATGAACCAGTTGCAAAGCATCTGAATTTTGATCACATGTCCATGGGGTTGCTGAACAGTTGTAAGTGTGAAAAACCATCATAACTCACTTTTCTCAGTGCTCTTGTAACATTGAACAGTCAGCAAATGAATAATTGTAAGTTTATGACTACCTCTAATTCAACCTCTTTGGCCACCTAATGAGAAGGAAGCACTCAGCAGGGAAGGGCCTAATGCTGGGAACGATTGAGGGCAAAAGAAGAAGGAGACGACAGAGAATGAGGTGGCTGGAGGGAGTCACTGAAGCAGTCGGCATGAGCTTAAATGGATTCCAGGATGGTAGAGGACAGAAAGGCCTGGAGGAACGTTGTCCACGGGGTTGCGATGGATCAGACATTACTTTGTGACTAACAACAACAATTCAACCTCAAATTTATGGCATTTCATCCTGATTCATGGCATTTTCCACTTCCTGCCACTGTTTTGAAATAAAGCTTCATCCAGGAATATCTATGGAAGGGGGGAAGGTTTGATTTGCACAATGGTGGGTGTGAAAGAGTCCAAGCTCTGCTGATTTTCCCTAGACTTTTGTTTGTGGATATACAAAAGGGACAGGGTTTAGATCACAATATCATGAACCACTGTCTTACAGATTTTGATACAGATGTGCACACTCTGTGGCTGCTGTTGCTTAGATCTGTCTATATATCCTGACAATAAAGAAAAAATTTGGAGCCTTCACACAGAGATTTCACACCAAAGACTTTTGTGTCTCTCTAGATCTGAACTTACTTTCCTCTACCCCACTGACCCTTGTGTCAGAAGCTGAAATCTGGACCTTTAATCACTTACATGGCAGCACAACAGATGCAAAGGGTTAGACCCAGAGAGGGCTTGAGTGACATTAATTAATGGGAAGAAAGAACACTAAGTGAGTTCTGCTTAAATACACACTCATGCTATATACATGCATCTGTTCTGCCAGAGGAAAAAAATAATCTTTGCCACTGTCTTCATTTGGGAGTGGTTTCAAAATGCATAATAGAGGGTCATGAGAGAAAGCTGCCCTTTAACAAAACCTGGGCAGGATTCAATATTTCATAAGTATGGAAATCAGTAAACCTGTTTCTTTAGCTATAGTGAAACTGCCTGAAAATCATAATCTAATCTGCCTGTTAATGATAAAACTAGTCAGTCTGACTGAGATGTTTTAACTCTGCCATGGATTCACTCCTTTCCAGCTGTTGAATGGAGATACATTTGTATATTCTATGTAATATTTCAACTTCATTTATAGGGCATTTAAAAGCTGCCAAAAGATTTACACTTCAATAATACAAATAAAGTTTCATATAAATCCCTGTTTATAACTGCCTCCATTAAGATTCACAACATGGCTCACCATATTTCATTCTGGATTTCAGACTTTTCCTCCCTCCTCTAGAATACTTGGAGGATGAGGTCCTCTGGATGTGATTCTTCAGGTATGAGTTGCTTTTGGAATGCTGGTGAGATCTAGATTAATCTTCTAATATAGCTTTACAGTTTATATACTGATGAAGTTATCTAGTTTGTCAATGAGCATGTCTGCAAGAAAACAACTGAGCTCAGAGAGTACCAAGAACCCTGCAGACTTGGTGTTAACTGCTTTTTAGCTTGCTTGTTTTATTGCTTACTTTAAAAAAAATCCAGCATCTGGTACATTTGTAAAGGAAGCTGCCATGATTCTTTGCTCAAAACGAGTTCAGCAAATAAAGCCATAAGTACTCTGGTTCTGTTCTACAGTCTATATTGGATGGACAGCTGAACATGGATGGACAGTGGATTGTTTGCGGGGGGAGGTTGTTTCAAAGATGAAAGTTGCATGTGTCTAAACGTCCATTAACTTTCCATTGAAGTAAAACCTTTTGGGTGTGAATACTTAGGTATGGACTTCATTTACTTGTGTTTGTGCTTACCTGCCAAATTGGCTTGTTAATGCCAACTTGATACTCTGTTGGACAAGCTAATGCTAGTTAATCATAAGAGCTAGTGATGCTCTGAATATCTTTCCTTTCATTCCTGTTCCCAGTTTTAATATAACCCATGCTAAATGTTTAACACAACACTTATCAAATATGATAGCAGCAGGTAAATCTATTTTTTAAAAACTAAAAAATATTGAAGGGAATGGCAGGCATTTAAATTGGGCTGTTTTACCACGGATGACATCATCTTAACAAAATATGAACTCGGTGTCTAAAGCTATATGTGCTTGTCTGAAAGAATATCCCTCTAAATCCAGCAGGATTTATTTCTAAATAAGGAATTTACCCGAACAACATAACCTTTTAAACAGGGCTATCATCTCAGATTTTCTAAGAATACAAACAGTAGAGACAGACACTGTATTTCTTTTCCCTGTCTCATATTTCTGTCTTTCAAGCCAGTCTCTGATCAAATACATGCTGCTACATTCCCTGAATAAAAAGAAAAGAAATTATTTTCAAGATCAGGAAAATCAGTAGACATTTTCACATAATGGCAGTCCTAAAACACTATTTATATATTAATGGTTTGATCTTCTCTAAAGACATTTAGTTTCTACATTCATTAATTTTACTACATAATATACAGAGAATGATTAGCAGCAGATGGGATTTCAGAGTGGTTAACTATTTTCAAAAGCTACTTTTGCCATAGATAAGGATATAACTATACATAGAACCACTTTCCCTAAAAAAGTATTGTCACATTTTTGTTTTGGCCTACTTTTAGTACCTACCTTTAGAAGAACTAAATGGGAAATTGTCTCCCAACTTTCATTGTCCTATTTAATATGGAAAAGGAATATTTGTGGGGATTGGATAGAAAAATAAATATTAAATCTAAATTTCTAAACACTGTGTGTCAACCCTGAAGCTGACCTGACCGAAGCCATCTTGGATGCTTCAGTGTTGCCACACTGGAGCTGAGGGCTAGGGAGGGGGATTTTAGATAGCTGGGGTTTTATAGCCAAAACAAAATACTTTCTCTTGGGAACCACGGACATTCTCACACCTGGTCAGAGGAAGGCAGAGTGATGTGACCAGGCAACCAGACAGCACCGAGATTGGACCATGTGATTGTTTTGAGAAAGTGACAAACTTTTACTTTTAATTAGGTGAAAACCATGGGAACCTTCAGATTCGGTTTTCACCAGATCTGTGCATATATGATATATCCAATAAAGCTATTCTTTGAGGAATCTACCAGCCTTGGAGTTTTGCTTGCTATGGATATATTACTTGGAATCCTGACATCGTGTTGATCACCTCCATAAAGTGTTTTCAGATTCAGAGCTGTAAAAATGTGTATGTACTATAATACAGACAGTCCTTACTTGGTCACTGAGCAGAAAATCATGTGGCCATGAAGGTTGTTAAGTGAAGCAATATGATTTTACTTCTGCCTCTTGTATTTTTATTTATTCGTCAAATTTAGGTACCACCCTTGTCAGTCTCAGAGTCACTGACCAATGTATAATAATTTCTCCTTGTTGCAAGCCAATTGCAGAACATGCAAATAGGGATTATGTGATTGAAGGATGCAGTAGTAGTCATAAATGCACACCAATTGCTAAATATGTAAAAGCAATCATTTGACTCTACAACCCTGTCATGATTGTAAATGCAAGTACTGGTCACAAAGTTGTTGTTTTTAGCACTGTTGTAACTTTGAATGGTTGATGCATGAGACCGTTTGGAGGACAGGACCATCAATAAAGTAATCTGACCCTTCTGAGGCATTTTTAAAAATAATCATTTCCAATGCTGAGTCCTTCAATGACCTTAAATCACTATGTTTATTGTCCTTGACCTTTGGCATGATGACTCAAGAAAATGGTTACCATAACCTCAATATATTTGAAGATACAATATTGGGAGAGCCTATAACAATGTCTTTGATGCTATGAAATAACCCAACCCTGGATTCTTGGAAATGTTGGGTTTCTAGTTATGTTGCAGGTGATGGAGAGTTGGCCTATAGATTCTGAGAACAAATGGGTACATGCAGAAATCTGCAAATATTAATAGGTGATCATGCTCTTTTTCTTTTCTTTTTTTTTACAAAATTTTATTCAAGAAACATTAAAAACATTGAACACAGTATGACTTTCCTGGCAATTATTTTGCCATACATAAATATTTTGCCATACATAAATCATCCTTCATTTTATATTCCAATAGGTATTTATAGGTTATCTTGATTGCTTTTTCATCTGTACCTACTATGTGATCATGCTCAAAGGCCTAGAGATATCTTTGAAATGGCACAAGGAAACAATGTACAACACTAAAGCAATCTGTTTTGCAAAGTGTATAAACAGTATTTTTGTAACTTTTTTTGGTTTCTGCTGTACTAATAACTTAGGGGAATGGCAATCCTTCAATCTTTTAAGGAGAGGATTAAAAATAAGAAGCGTACAGGTGAAGGCATACATGATAGGAAAGAAATAAAATAAGGGAGTTTTAATTTGATTGATTTGGGCAAGAAATAAAGCAAGGGTGAGCAACACTTTTTTGTAGTTGGTGGGTGAACTTAATAGTGAGAGAGAAAAGACTGCAAGGAATAAGTGATAATGCAAAGAAGAGAGAATCAAGTCAGATGTGTGGGTCAGCTTGGGATTTTTCATTTTGTGTGTCTATATGTGGGAAGATATTTTATTGTATTTCACACACAGAAAGCCAATAAAAGTACAATATGCCACTAGTTTCAAGAGGTAAATGACAAAGCTGAAAAACAAGAATATGAAGGGAAAAAAAGTGAAATGGGACTATATAACAATAAACTCAGAAGCATGTGTGCCTAATACATAAATAAAATTATTTAAAGTACTTATCCCATATTCAGGTGGACTTCAGATAGGAAGACTTCATTTCTTTTGGAAAGTAAACAGTTACAGTAACCAATAGCAGAGTATACTCTAAAAATAAATGACACATACACAATATACAGAGAAAAATACATTAATTTGTAATCAGTTGCAGTTTAGATGATGAAAATATTAAAATATTTTTTTGAATGGACATCTATACTTGTGAATACATTTAATATATTGTGAATCTAGTAGATTTGTATTGTATAACAACCTGTTAATTGTTTTAGTGGCTACTTTATCACTGTGTTGTATTTAATACACAGTCAGAATTTAATAAGCAGAAGACAGTCCACTAGGCTTTGTACCACTTTTGTCTACAATAAGTAGATGCTCTTTTAGCTACTGCTGAGCTATGAGCAGATCTTCTCTTTATACAAGAGTGATCTATCTGGTACTTGAAAGACATCTGATGCCATATCATGCTGTTATTGGGAATTTGTTTCTTCATAGTGGTGATCTCTGCTGGAAATTGTTCTTTATGGTTTACCTTCTTTATTGTCTCTGCTGGGATTGGATGGCCAAAGTTAAAATAAGAAAAAAGAGAAAGCCAATTGTTTCAGAAAATCCTTCCTCCTTCCTCCCTCCCTCCCTCCCTCCATTCATTCCTTCCTCTTTCTTTCTTTTCCTCACCCAATATGTGAGGCTAGATCATTGTGTTTTGGTTTTGTATGGACACTCTTTTGTTTAAAAGGCAGCAGAAGGATGTAGTTTAAGAAGAAGATGAAGTGTGGGATCCAGGAACAGGATCAATAATCAATTTGGTGAGCACTCTGAAGCATTTTTAAAAAAGAGGGTAATGGAGGTGGTCAGACCTACTCCATCAAAACCAGAAGCTAGTAAATTACTTGTTTTTTCCCATCTCATTCATACAGAGACACATGAATTGTAAACTGAGTAACAACTTCCTTAGGCCTGAAAGCTGGGGACTCAATTAGAAAGACTGAAGATAAAGATTAAAGTTTTTGTATCTCAACTTGCAATAATACATACATTCACAAGAGAGTCTGAATTAGTTAGCTTGGCTGACCTCTTGTCATTTGCAGGTTCCCCTTGGAATATTTAATAAAATTTGTTGACCATTCAGTCCCATCTACTGAATCTCAGTTCTGTCTTCTAGATGCAATTAAACTTTGCCCCTTATATTCTTAGGAGAGTTCTGATATGGCCAATGAAAAATAGGCCTAGTGCTGAAATTCCCATATGTCAGACTTTGGATTAATATGGAAGGCTGAACTTTCACACATCCTTCATTTTCTGGCAGGCTAATTAAAGATGCAATTCTTTTGTTAAAGATGCAGAGGAAATGATAGAAACTTCGGTGAGATTTTATGCTATAGCAACTTTTGTTTTATGTATTCCCACAATAATTTACAGAAAGTCTATACATGCCAAACTGCTTCAATTAATATAATAAACAATTCCATCTGATTATTTTTTGAAGGGGTAATGTTACTTTTTGCATGGCATCACCAATTAACTCTGACTATTAAATGGCTCTTTACTATTTCTCATCCACTATCAGAAAAAAAGTCTCAGAAGAAGTACGCTGACCACAAGCAATTATCTACCTACTTTCCTAATAAACCTGTTTTAAGGTTTATTAAAAATTAAGGCTGCTTAGTTGAAAAAAGGTAGCATAGAAGGGAGAAATGGAGATAAGGAAATGAGGAAGAACATACAGATCTACAAGTGCTGTTGAATTTCAACTCCCAATAATCAGGAAAGGAACCTGAGAACCACAAATGAATTGTTTAAACTGATTAAAAGAGTGGGCAAGCCTTCTTACAGCACAAGCTCCAGTTTTTAATATTGAAGCATTTCTGTGTAAACATGGCAAAAATCCACACTTAAAAATGAAAGTCCAATGGGGAAAACCAAGACTCAGTAGGCAAAATCCCTTAGAAATGGCAGAATCAGAGGAAAAGCAGGGAAAGGAGACCTTTAGGAAAGCAAAAGAGGGTGAAAAGGCAAGATGATCTCTTATCATTGTGGCAAAACAGAAAATTGGTCTAAGGTCTTCTCCAAGAAAATGTCCAAAAGCACCACCTTAGCTCTCCAACAGTTCCCTGCAAAAAGATAAATAGCACTCATATAAATCAATAAACAGGAATAATTTTGGATGTGGAAACTTGTCAATGTTACTCAGAATGCCAACACATAAAACCCAAATTAAAGGTTTGTTTTTGTTTGCTGTGTTAATTAAAAACAAACTCATTCAGATGTAGTGTCCTATGTGCTGTGTGCTAATCCAATCATGTGAATCCATCCCACAGAGTCACAGTGGCATCACGGGACGTATTGGGACTTTTTTCCACTTCGCTAAACTGGGTGTGGGTATGGCCAGCATGTGATGCATCTGGCCCATGGGCCAGGAGTTTGACAGCTCTGCCATAGAGGATACAAGTTTCTTGATTAATGGGACAAATAAACTGAATAAAAATCAAATGTTCTTATACTTAATTTATGGAATTTATGACCATAGGATATGGGGAGGATAGCAATTTAGATGGCTTTAGAGGGGAATTATAATTATATATATAGTTACCTGTAAAGAAGTCAAAATTTCCTTTGAAGTCTATCTGTATTAACTTTTCATGCAGAATAACAAATTGCATGTCTATAATTTACAAATGAAAAGTTGCAGTCCTTCTAGTAGTTCTGCATATATGGTCCTGATATTTCTTTTGTCAGTTGGGCTCTCAATACTTGCTTATGTTGTTGATCTATCTTGATTTAGGTCTTTTTCATGAGTGTTTTTTATCAAGTTCTTCTTGCTTATGTGATCAGCCCATTTCCATTTCAATTCTTTTACTCTCATGATGATATCATATACTTTATTTTTCTCTAATCTATGTGCGGGTCTTTCTAACTTGTCTTGTAATGCTGGGCATGTATCTTTCCATGTCTCTTTGTGCAACTCATAGCTTTTGTATTGGTTATGAGGTGAGTATCCATGTTATTTTCTGATTCCGTTCCCATAAATTCAAAGGAATTAGCAAACAAATAATTAAATAGAAATAAATCAGCCTCTAAACTTAATTACAAAATAAATACCAGAGATCTAAAACTATCAGTGCTGACTCAGAGAACATGTCTTATTCTTGTTTTCTTCTCATTCTTATCCTTTACAAAAATATCCAATCTGTAAAAAAGATATATTACCCACATTCTGAAGCACTTGTACATTAAAGTCTGCCAGTCTAATCTTTTTCTTTCTTATTGTATTTAAGGAATTAACTTTTGTCAGATAATAACAGAAAAAAAAATCCCACAAATTCATGTCTTGCTTTCTTGCATTTCTGTGAATGCTTTATGCTGAGATTTATTAAGAGAGCTTCTGCTGTTTAGGTATTCATTTAAAGCATTTATATAGTCACTCATCATACACTAAACTGGACAGCTCCCAATCAAGAATTAAAACAACATAAAAACCATATTGAAAATATTAACACCAAAAAGATGAAAAATAAAAACTTGGCACCAAGTCAAACTTCCAACGTGCAGTGAGCTTATCCTTTTCCAGTGTTTGGGATACTAAATACATTTCAGAAGGCCCTGAGGGCAGAGACCTGTCAAATCTCAGGAGAAAGATGTTCCATAGGGCAGGGGGTACCACAGAAAAGGCACACTACTTAGCTCCCTCCTCCTCCTCCTCCTCCTCCTCCTCCTCCTCCTCCTCCTCCTCCTCCTCCTCCTCCTCCTCCTCCTCCTCCTCCTCTTCCTCCTCCTCCTCCTCCTTCTATATCCATGATCGGACATTGGCGATCCTATTTTTATCAACAGCCGCATGAAAAAATTTCTCCTTTCCCTGGAGGATTAAGTGAAGTATGCTGTATTTTTCCAGGTGTCGCATCACATGTCAAAGTATTCTAACTTTCACTTTTTAATGGTTTTGATGATTTCCCTTGGCTTTCCCAGGCAGCTTATCACCTCTTTATTTCTGATTTTGTCAGCCCAGCTTATATGTAACAGCCACCTGAAAATCCACGTTTCAAATGCTTCTGGTCTCTTCAAGTGGCTTTCTGTCAGAGATCAACTCTCTACCCCATAGAGCAGGATAGAAAAGATGTAGCATCTGACAAGCCTGATTTTCAATCTTAGGCTTATGTCATGACTACAGAAGACCTTTTTCATTTTGAAGAATGCTGTTCAAGCTTTCTCTATCCTTGTCTTCAGTGGACATGTCCCAGCTTTCATGTAAATTAGAACCGAGATAAGTGATCCTTTCAACTTCTTCTAGTGGTATTCTAGTGGTATGAACATGGTATGAGTACATACCCTCCACAACATACTATAATTCTCAAAACAAATGAGAACACAACCCCTGCATCTGTCTTGATGCCATCTTGACTGCTGGTGCTTCACTGTTGAGTGCCTCCACCCTGCCATTCTACTGTTTGCTGTACTGGAGAAAAATAAATAAAACTTTGAACATCTGATAGTCAGAATACTAAAATGCAATGGTCTTATGCATAATAAAAATACATGGATGGAAATACCAGGCTTATTTATAATATATGCAAATTTTTAACAAGTCCTAGGTTTTAGTCAGGAGGCTTATTTAAAATTTTCTCAACCTGTAATCTCCAGATACCTTGAGATAATAGATCCCAAAATACATATCCAATAAGATCCATTCATATCCATTAACTGGAATTTTCTCATAGCATTTTACTACTGTGAGCAGCTGCTAAAGCTTATCATCAACCTCAGTTGAACAACAAAAGCATTTCAGTTGTTTAATAACTACTCTTGACACAACAGTAAATGATGACTGAGTAAAGTGGATGTTTTTGATGTCTTTTGTACCATCAGTTGTTGGGCAACTGATTCAATTGGCTTTTGATTGATTTTTTTATAATCTGCACATTTCCCCTTCAGATAATGCTTTTATTTTGAGAAAACTGCTTTCTTGGCACACAAAAAACTATATTTTATACTTGAACGGAAGAAATCTAATGCTTCTCTTAAAAGATACAGTAGATCTTGTATCTTTCCTCCCTTTTCTTTATCCTTACATTGTGTCTATTGAATTTCTACTTAAAATTTACAAAAGATAGTGTGTATGTGTCAGGATAATACATACTGATAACTTGTAAATGGAACTGCTAGAATTACACATACAAAATTTGGCCTTTTCAATTCTGGTTTTAATAGCAATACAAAATCAAGATCTGAACAATTGAAGATGCTTATTAGCTTGGTATGAAAAGCTTCCATTTCTGATATCTGCACATTCAATTCTCATTAAGGGCAAGAAAGGAAACAAGGTGGTTGTTTGCAAACTGTTTGGTTGGAAATCTTATTGATTTCTTCTCATAGGTAGACATACGGTAAGATACCAGAAGACCTTTTACTCTTTACACATCTCAGACTCATAGCTGGTCATTAGCAAGCATAGCAACCTGGAGCAAATTACTCCATCTTCCATTTTTACATTAGGGGTGAGTGAAAAGAGTGGATTTCTATCTATGTCATTCTACCTGTTGCCCTCATGCCAACAGGAAGAATAGCTAAATAACAGACACCGTTTTCTTATTGACAAAAAAGTGTATGGCATTAGCGAAATAGATACTTTTGGGAAACCTAGAATGAAGTAAAAAGGCTTTTCCTTTTTTTGTCTGTGTTTAGAAACTTCAAACATGAAGAAGACCAGAGTTCCTAAATCTTTAAGAAGGGATATGACTCAGTGATAGTCCATTACACAACCTTTATTGTGTATTCCAAGAGTTCATTCTCTACTAGGACCAACTAACTGAAAAATCTAAACTGACATAGCTGGACAACACCTCTAATTCAGAGAACCCTAGAAGTTATGGTCAGTCCAAGGGGACAATATCAGACTAACTAAGTCAATGGTTGAAATCTTTTGCATGTTTTCAATTTGTAAACAAACAATTTTGACAGGCACAGAGCTTTTAGACATTCTCTTAAAAGCCATAAATTATAATCCACTTTTTATTTGTATGCTCTGCCTTAAAACTAAAGAGCTCAAATGTATTTAGCACAAGAACTCTGTGGGGGAAGTTAAGGCTAGTCATGACTGACCCCAAATACCTAATGAGTTTCCATGACTGAATAAAATATTCCTATCAAAGTAACATTGTTCTATCTAGCTGGTTGTGTCAAGGTGTTTCTCAAAACTGTGCTAAGCTTCATGAGTGCTATGGTGATGCTTTGATTGAATCACCCCTTCACAGTTACTTCATGAAACAATTCATCCCTTTGCTTCAATAGAGGGAAGTGAAGTGGTTTTGTTGTTTGCTTTACTTGTTCAGAGGACTCCTCCTATGCATCCAGTAGGCAGAAAAGATTTCTGCACATGTGCTTTAGGAGATGGCCTTGGAATGGGATGAAGTGCCTTGATGAGGCAAATAATATAATCAGTGTGCCTCACAATGCCTCTTCTGTGCAAAGCACCTCATTAAGGTGAATTTTGGCTGCCTCAATATATAGAGAGATGAATGGAGGGCTTTAGGAATAATACTATTAGCAAATTAGTGGTCAGAAATAAAGACACAGAATGCTGCTTTTTTTTTCAGTGAAGTCAGAGGGAGCTGTTGTTTCCAGCATGGGTGAGTGCCTAGGATTGCTTAGCATGTCTGAGTGTTTTTAAATGGTAAAAAGGAATGTCAGCTCTTGCTTTGAAACCCGATTTCCAAAATATCTGAGAACACCAATAGAAAATAACTTATTGGGGCAAGATGGCTCTAGATGTCCAAAATGTGAGGTTACTTTTCTCCATTTTAAAATTTATTTCCATTGGTCATCTTCAGCCCTTCAGCAGCTAAGCTCTTTTTTATTCATTGAACAGAATTTATGTAACTGTTTGAAATGTTCTAGTACACACTTTTCAGCTGGTGTGAACTTTTCTGATCCAGCTTCAATATATGTCAGCACATTATCAAAAAGGAAATGTACAGATAAATCTTGATATTGCTATGTAACAATAAGAATTGTTATAAGAATAACCAAGATTATACCAAGATTCTTTCTATCATCTGTACATCCAATTTTTAACTGCACATCATTCTCATCAATTGACTAAAAAGGTAAAGATGCCCTTGAATTGAATCCAAATATTTTAACAGTATTCATTCATTTAACAGTATTCTTGGTCAGCAATGATGGTTCTAATTTTTCCAGCTTCCCAGTCTATCCAATAGCCTTGGAATTTTCATATAATTCCTCCATCCATATACAAATCTACATTAACTACTGGGACATACAAACAAAACAACCTTGAGAGTTGGGGCTATTTTATTATATTCTATCAAGCATCATGCATATTAATGACATTACATAAATAATAAATAGTAATGCAGATTTTGAACTCGGCAATTAGTGCACTATGAAGCAGCTGGACTGCCAGCAAGGGTTGGGTATTGGAAATATTTTATGCCAATGATTATGGGACTTCACCGCCCCTCAATCTGTTCTTGAGCAAAACTGAAAGTATTGGTGTTTAGTACGGATAAAGGAATACCAAAAGCAAAGTAAAAGGTTTCTATATGTTTAGGAGAGTGACATGCAATTTTAAGATCACCAGCAACCATCCACTCTAGTTATGTAATTTCCAGAACCCCTTTCCTAAGATCATGCTG